>JAPFSE010000722.1:0-25458 GCA_030777785.1 Beauveria caledonica | reverse complement strand
CCGGTGCTGTCGGCAAGCCTGGCAGCGGCATCGTCGGCCGCGACGCTCCCATCAGCGGCGACCTCGTCGGCGATGCCCTCCAGACGGTGACTAGCACGGCCGGCCTCGATAACGCCGCCTCCGGAAACGACCTCACCAAGGGCCTCACCGGTGCTGTCAGCAAGCCTGGAAGCGGCATCGTCGGCCGCAACGCTCCCATCAGCGGCGACCTCGTCGGCGATGCCCTCCAGACGGTGACTAGCACGGCCGGCCTCGATAATGCCGCGTCCGGAAATGACCTCACCAAGGGCCTCACCGATGCTGTCGGCAAGCCTGGAAGCGGCATCGTCGGCCGCAACGCTCCCATCAGCGGCGACCTCGTCGGCGATGCCCTCCAGACGGTGACTAGTACGGCCGGCCTCGATAATGCCGCGTCCGGAAACGACCTCACCAAGGGCCTCACCGGTGCTGTCGGAAAGCCTGGCAGCGGCATCGTCGGCCGCGACGGCGAGCAGAAAGCCACCGATGGCACGGCCGACGTCAATGTTGATGCCCGCAACTTGGATGCCAAGACCAAGGGCGTCGTGGGTCAGCTCGTCGACAGCGATGCCGATACCAAGGTCCATCCCTTCGCTAAGCCGCCTGCCGATGTCAATGTTGACGCCAATGTTAATGCCCGCAACTTGGATGCCAAGACCAAGGGCGTCGTGGGTCAGCTCGTCGACAGCGATGCTGATACCAAGGTCCATCCCTTCGCTAAGCCGCCTGCCGATGTTAATGCTGATGCCCTAGTCGATGCCAGTCGCGTCGGTTAGACTGACAACATTGTCCAGTCCATCGTCAACTCTATTACCGATGTCGACGTCAACGACTTGGCCGGGGGACAGACCCTGCCTACTGGCAATCTGTAAGCGTGTATGCGTCGGTCAAAGGCGGGAGAGCTGGCGCACGACGGGAGATCCGCGCATTAGGGGCATACCTTGACGACACCGACTGTATGAGGTTGCCAAGTTCTTTTCGACTGGCATTCTTCTCATTCGTGAGGGAAAGAAGGACATATAATCTGTTGGACATGACGTTTGATACTCTTTCTAGAGGGGGACGAGAATTAAATTGATGTTGCGTCGACTTGTTTTCGGAATGTTTGGAGTCTGTTTACATTCTGCTTCTGATGAATACACCACTTTTAACGTAATTTATATAAATCTTTTCAAAATATCGTTTAGTATGTTTATTGCTTCTTTAACCGTGAACTTTTCTTCATAGATACAATATCGTACCATGTCAAGTACGAGAGTCAAAAAAGGAGACTGATCTTAGGTGCGACTCTGTACCCATATCCACGGTTTATAAATACACGTGAAGGCACAGCTCAGATTGCCAAGACTACCGCATGTTGCTGCAGCATCATGCAGTTGCGGCCCGAGCAGGATTATGCTTGCATGCCCCAGGTTCGTCACCAGACACCGCGCGGCCGCATAGCTGGGCGGCCTCTTTGCTCTATCTTGCTTGTCAAGTGATGCAGAACGGAATAGACGGGCTTTTGCAATGCACGCCACCGGATTAACGGCTAGAAATGCGCGACTCAGCTGGGCCAGCGTCTGGACAGCCCACCCAGAGACGAAGATGTACTCTTCCCACGCGCCGCCATCTTGGGCTGCCGTACGACCTGCAAGCTACGCCCAATACCAGCAGCACACGAACGAGCACGGCGAGTAAGAGGTGAGGCTTTTGTTATGTTTTTAAAGGGAGGCTTGGCTCGGTCTTGGTATTTGCAGTGTCACAGTGTTCAACTGTTTTTGGGAACAGCTAGCTGGCCAGGTTTGCTGCCTGACCTTTTCAGATCTTTACACTGACGGCGGTGTGAGAGATGTTTCCGGCTCAAGAAGCAAACACAAAAAGAACTATAACTCTACAGGAATAGTGAAGAGGCTGTAGCCGCTGCTTCGCGCCACTGGAGTAGCGGAGTTTTGGAGCGCCGTGGCGTAACTCTCGGCGACTCCCAAGAGGGCATTAGCCGGAAGTTCTGAATCTAGCCCGGATGGAAGGAGGTGTCTTTTGTGAGAGCTAAAAGACACCTCTGTTGAGATGTTGATATGGATCCGGCGCTCTTTGGAGCCCTGCTGGGTCGCGTGAATCGTGTACTACTTGATAAGCTTGGGCTCGTGCAACGTGCACGTTGTCAAGGCAGCCACGTCGGGGCTTTTGTTGACTGATAACGAGAAATGAGTCAGAAGCTGCGTCGCGTCCGGGGCTTTTCGGTGGCATGTGTAAAATATCGCCTGCATTGCCCAAAATATACATGCAGATGCAAGCTACTGCCGCATACACGGTGGGTAGGGCAGCGGGAGGCGTCTGCAGTCGTTGACCTCGGTCGGCGTGTACATGGCGCAGGGAAAAAAACAAAAATCCCACCGATCATGGGTCGAAGAAGCGAGACAAAGAAAAGTAATGATAGTCACGTTTTGCGCAATCTCAAAAAAGTAAAGGCGGCTATTGGAACACGAGAAAGTTGGCAAGTTCTTTGTGTTCAAGAGCCAGCGCACTCACCGACAACGCTGAGCAACGAGGCGGTGTCGTGAAGCGTGCAGCGGGTAAATTTTCCTCTTCTTCCTGTCATAATAATGAACGGCAAGTTGATCCCTGGAGCTATTGGGCATTGACCAATAGTGTGAACGTGCTATTGGTCCCGACAGCCTGGTTCACGGCTGCACAAGCTACGTGCGAGAAGCCAGTTGGCTGAGCAGTTAGTTATTAAGCCCTGGCTGGCTCCGGCGCCACAAAAGCCTAAGCCAAAAAAAAAAAAAAATGGCGTGCCTGAAACGCCACCAACAAGAAGCAAATTATTCGTAAGACGAGAAGCAAATCGGGTACATGGAGGTGAAAAGGGGCGGACATGAGATGAAGAAGTTTGGTGCAAAAAAACGACGAAACGATAAAGCAAGAGCCGAGGGTGTTGATGTTCCGAATCGTTCTGGAAAAAAGAACGCCGTTGGTCGATGCAAATGCATGTAAGCCAAATCCTATGCAACGGCGCTTATAGACAAGGGAGGGGGGGTTGTGACTAAAAAAAGCCACATGGCAACGCAAAGCAAGACGAAGTGCGACGGCAAAAAACAAAACACTCCAAGCGCGGGTCAAGGTGTACAAGAATGGTTGATTGCAGTTTCTTATTATTCCTCTCTTTTCTTCTTTCCCGTTTCGCAGCGCAGCAGACGGCGGCGACGCACACGCAACCCGGGTGAGTTGGCATCCAGTCATTTGGGTGGGGGAAGCTGAGTTGCGAAAGACGCTTTGCTGGGCGGCTGGTGCTACACGAACAAAAAAAAAAAAAAAAAGGCATGAGAGCCGAACCACAAGTAAAAGTTAAAGGAGGTCTTTAGAGGACGGCGGCTCGCAGAGCATGCAGTGTCATGGGAGATGGGAGTAGCGGCAGCCAATGGATGGGCGGCGAAGCGCTCCGAGGTGGAGGAAGCGGAAGAGGAAGGGGAGGGGGGCCGGGGCGACGCATTCACGGAAGCGGGTATTTTGAGATGAGGGCAGGAAATGGAAGAGGTTTAAAAAAAGATACGAGGTTGGGAGATGAATGGGACGGATATGGATCAGGGCGGCTAATTAGTTGTCTGCGATGAAAGGGAAATGTTCACGACTGAGTTAATAGGCAAAGAGCGAGAGTCGAATGGAAGACGAAGGACGGGCTGGTTCCGTGTATTATAGAGGCTTTGGGCTCTGTCATCATTACGACTTTACAGGACTTTTGTCACAATTGACTTAATTAAGCCTTTTACGCAATTGTCAGTAGCTTATTCCCATTATTAGTCTTGGCCGTGTCTGGAGGAAGCTGGACCGTGTTGACAAGCCCCTTCTTCCCCACAAGCTTCGCCCGACTACACGCAGGAAACCGGAGCCGGTCCGCATCACCCGGTCCCGGGGCCCCCGGGGCCGTCCACTGACGCCAGCCGCAGCCAGCCATTGCTAAAAAAAAAAAAAAAAGGCAGAGAGCAGTGCCCCGGATGTCGACGTCCCATCCGCGCGCCCCTCCTCTTCCTGGTTCCTGGTCGGCCTCGCCGTCAAAAGAAAGGGGAAAATGTCATGGTGGTTTCAGTTGCAAAAAAAGAGGTGTCAAGGGCCGCCCCCGGGGGAGGGGAGGAGGAGGAGGAGAGAAGCCGTTTGGCTCGACCAATTGCGTGGGATACGCCAAGGCGAACCGCCGAGGCTGCTTTTCAGCCAAGGCAAACGGACGGCGGCGGCGGCGGGGGGCATTAGCAGCGGGTATAGCAGAAGAGGAGAAAAGAACAAGAGGTAACAGAGGCAAACAGGCTTATACTTGGGGCACGAGGAACAGCGACCATTGTTCCTCTTTCAAAAGAAGAGGGTTGTCCAAAATGGTCATGTAGGCAACCCCCCCCCCTCATTGCTCAAGTAAGTCTACCCAATCGCATGACTGGATCGATCACGACCAGGGGGGCGCAGCAGACCGAATCACAAGACGCGAGAACAGCTGTCTCTTTTTTTTTTTTTTTCCTTTGGAAGGGCTGGCTGGGCGCGTAGCCGAGGGGGGGCAAAAAGAAAAGGCAGACCAATACTACCCAGTATGTAAGTTTGTGTGTGGTCCCAAGGAGACGAGGTTTTTGGTGAGAGGAGCAACGAGATGTGGCCCCGCCCGAGACAGGCAAACCACTGGCTGTCGATGATCGAGCAGCCGCCGAGCGAGCAAGGAGGCTCCACTGACGTATTTTTATTTCTTTATTTCTTTATTCAAACTTGGCGTCTTTTTGTGTTTATTTTTATTTTTATTCATTCTTTTTATCTGTTGTGGTTCATCGTACACAATTTGACACTGTACAGCTGGTTGCGAACTTGTGACAGCCCCAAAGTACCTACCTACGTACCTGTCATTAGCAGTGCCAGATACAGTAACCACCAGTTCCTCATCATCACCACCCCATCACCACCCATCACAACTCGCATCACCACTCCCAAAACCTCATCTGGTCAAAACTTGGCCCCCCCCCCTTCCCCCGCCGGGTCTATTCCCCCCTAGTTATTAGTAACCCCCGGCCTGGCCTGGAGCTTGAGCCCCGGACATTGCAGAGGGCTGGACGGGGGTGGTCGATTCTCAAACGACTTACACCACCGCCAACCAGCCGTTTAGCTCTGGTCTTGTTTGCGCTGGCACATGTCCCAAAACACAGACTCTTTTTTTCCCCAGGCATCCTTGCATTGGAATTTATTCTTGTGACCCCTATCCGCATTTGCAAGCCCGGACTTCGTTTTTATTGTTTCTAATTTTATTATACTGATTGTCCGGCGCGAATTGAAACCATGTTGCGGTACATTGCATACCACTGCAATATACCTTACCGCTTGAGACTGCTGTAAATACAGCACATCATCCACAAAAACACCCGCTGTGAACCCTTTATTACAGGCTTGCCGGCGGTTCAGCTCGTCCACTGTGGCATCTTGTTGCAGCGCCTGGGCGTTCCTCTGGCTGCCATCAAGCACACGCCCCCTTGAGCCACTCTCCACTCCCCCCCTCTTCCACTTCCACAATCCATCCACCACCACTGCCTCTTTTTTTTTTATCTCGCTACTCCACACATCCCATCCCATCATCATCCCAAACCCCCCCCTCCAGACCCAAGGCCACACACCCTCCTTCATCCACCACTCGCTGCCGCTGAGCTCTCCTCTCGTTACGAAGAACTTGCTGCTGCCAATATACATAACCGCCAGCGCTGCCGCCTCCTTCTTCCCACGCTTGCCTTTTCTTCCCTTCTTCCTTCTCAAGGCCGACACTCGTCAATATATTGTCTTGCTCCTCTGCTTGATCGCCAGCAGCCTTCACTCTTTTAAACTTCCTCATCGCCCACCCACTCATCGCTTCTACATTCCCGCACCACTCATCTCCCCGTCTGCTCGGTGTTGTACGCGGGCCTTTCGATACCCGCTTACCTCGTTTCCCTGTCTTGGTTCCTCCGGCCGTTTGCGCGCCCGAATTAAAACGGCCATAACCTCTCTTCGCTTTCAAGATGCCTGGTCCCAAACCCAAGCTCGAGGTCGCCACGCCCCTCACCAGCAACTTCCCTTCTGAAATCACATCTGCCGCTTCGCTCGCCTCCATCAACACGGCCACGCCCCTCTCCGGCCTGGGCCGCGCCCCCGTCCTGTGCAAGGCCGAACCGGACTTTGTCAGGACGCCCATCACACCACCGGCCGCCTACGCCGATTTTCTTACCAAGGCCATGCCCAGCAACTCGCCAGCCGTCTCGCCAGTCGTGGTCGCTGTCGAATCCACGACGCCCGATTCTTCTTCGCCTGCCGCCGACACGAGCGAAAAGGCCGACGACAGCAGCATCAGCAGCATCAGCAGCATCAGCACCGCCAGCACCGCCAGCGCCAAGGACAATGGCTCAGCCTCGACGTCGCCCGCCACTTCTACTGCCTGCAGCACCAAGTCCTCGTCGCCCACCTCGGCCACGACGCCCTCTGCCTCGGAAAAGGCCTCGGCTGTCGAAAGAGCACTGGCTTTGGCCTCTGCCTCTCTTGTGCCCCCGAGCCCCTTCACCAAGGCGCCCATGTCTGCGCCGCCCACTGGGCCAACCTCGTTCCCCAGCTTCATGCTGCCCCCCAGCCCGGCCATATCCAACCTCGACTCGCCCTTGAGCGCCGTCCCCTTGAGCGCTGCCCCGATGAGCGCCGTCAGCTCACTGCTCTCACCGTACAGCGGCCGCTCCGCCCGCTCCGTTTTTGACTGGGACGCCGCCCTCAGGGCTCACTACGCCGACCAGAGAAGGACGAGGTCGCGCACCAGCGTGCGCAACATTCGCGAGGTCGTGACAAGGACCGTCACCTATACCCCGCGCATGGAGCCCGCTCCCCGCGGAAAGAGACGCAAAGTTGAATAGTCGGAGGCTATACCTTTCAACTTTACAGTTTTCGACTGGTTTCGAGACTGAATTTTTGCATTTTACTGAGACGACGTTATGACGTGCATGGTTGCTGCTCGGCCAGCAGCCGTGCAACACCAATATCAACAACTTGACCTTCTTGGGATTGCATATGAGCAAAATCTCTTTGGCACCAGAGTTTTGTTTAATCCATCCTGTTTTCTCATGTTTTTTCACCATATATTCATATTCAGTGTTTTAGACGATTTTCTTTCTTCATGTTGCTTTATACCTCCTGGGAGTTTTACGGGGAGCACCAAAAACCACAAGGATGACGCTTCGGTGCTAATGCGCTGGCCGATGCTGAAGGCATCCACGATTTACGCTACAATATTGGGAGAAGGACAGGCGCCAGGATGGCATGACGGATCAGATAAGTACTTGCAGAGCTCTTGTTACTCTCGTGGCTTGTCTTGTTGTCTTGTCTCGTTTTTTATTTCATTTTTCACTTTTTCCTTGGCTTGGATTTTGTATTTAGCATGGCCTTTGGCGAGTATTTGAACATGCATGTTGTGGGAACAGTTCAAGATGTGGATGGTGGTTCGCACCGACAGGCACAATCCCACTTGTCGGTTCTCTGCCACCAAGAGGCACAGACAGATTAGGTAGCAAAGAAAGCGTGTGACTGTTTCTCCATCTCTGACTTTTTCGTGCCCGTCTTTGACCCGATCTGTATTGTGATTTGATGCCTGCGGCGATGCCATGTCTCAGCCGTGGCAGAGGGCTTAGCAGAGTGGACAGCACAGCCTACTTTCAAGTACCGAGCCGACGTGAACGCACAATGCACCAAGCCAGCACGATGACTCAAGGCAGCAAGTCTATGGGGGCCAAGAATGTAACAAAGCCGATCACTGGACACTGGGCGGGCGGGGTAGTTGCCAGAGCTAATAGCAACGCAGACGCACGGAATGGCTCGAGGACCAGCAATCAAGCTTACACCTGCTTCAACATATGCGCGCGTGCGCGCGGGGGCCTGTGCAAGGGAAACACACGGCTCAAGGCAAAGCAGCGAGGTCATTTCACCTCGGACAAGGCCTGTCCGAAACCAAGCATATACAAGTATTTCATTTTTTTTTTTTTTTTTTTAGAAAAAAGATGCATGCAATGATACGCTGCAGCAACGGCGTCAACCAAAACATGGGTGTTTGTTTGTTGGGGGGCTTTTTTTCTTCCCTTATTACTGATGACTAGTTTTTACTTGCATGCAGTAGGTCGTAGTGATGGTAGTACTGGCATAATTGTTAGACACGCCTCCATCCCTCCTCTCTCCCACCCTAGTCATTTTGGGCCAATCTACGACATGAATTTTGTCGAGTTTCGAAAACATTCCGTGCTTACATAGTAGATACACTGTATGTATAGCACGCACAGGGATCAACTTGGTCAATGATTGTAACATTGGACATGTTGTTTACAAAAAGGCCTTCAGCCTTCTCTCCCCTCTTCTAGGCGCCAAAAACATGCACACATAGCGTTTGGGGGGGGGGGGAGCCTTGTATTAGCGTAGAGCCGGCCGGTATAGCTGAAATGAGGAGAGCCGGCGGCTTCATGATTTGACTCCCGAGGGGAGACGATCCAATTGAGACGCTGTTTGTGCGTGGGAAAAAGAAAGAAAAGAAAAAAAAGTCCGTCACCTTGCTTCCGCGTAGGAAACAAGAGAGCTTCTCACTGGACAATGACCCCCTGCCTTTGGGCCCATCAGTAGAACAGAGCGTCGAGTTTCAAGCAGCACCGAAGAAGGAGATTGGAAACGCGCATCCCTGTAACTACTGGGATTTGTTAACCCATCAGATTGGGGCATTGGCCTCGCTGATAGATAGGTAGATGTGCAGAGGGGATCCTGGTTCTTTCCCCGCAGCGATGCTATAACCACTTTTGTGCGACATTATCAGTATATAGGTACTGGCACATCTACCTACTGATAGGTCGTTGTAAGCCGTCACCTCTCTTTTTGCAGTGGGGTACTTCGGTAGTTGCGAGAGCAGAGCGGAATAGTTGCATAAATATTTAAATATTCAAATATTCAAATATTCATCTTTATTTTATTTTTAATTCTCCTCATTGTGGCTTTGATGATACGCACCCGAGCTCATTCACCCTTTTTTTCCCTTGCCCGTCTATCCTTCTCGCGCTGTAGCCCCCAACAGTAGACATGCGCGGAGAAACATTTGAGGCGCAGTAAACAGATGGACCTTGCATCGACAACATGTACACTTGATATCTTTTCTTATTTTACAACTTCTTCAGCACGTGCAGCCTGTTCCTATCCGTGCTTCTCATACCGCCTTTTGACTCCTCGCCATCGGGGGTCATAATGCACCATCAGATGGGGGGGGCTTTTCGACCGCCCCAACCTTGTGCAACACCCGCCACTGTCTTTTTTCCCCATAATCTGCTTTTTTTTTGGTGCTTCTTTCAACCTTCATCATCATGTATAGTGTTTTGCATCTTCTGTGCAACTGTTCAAAGAAATACAATGGATGCTGTCACGTCAACGGTCACACGCCAACCTGTTTGTGTGACGAGCTCGCGACCCCCCCAGCCCAAACCCACCAACCGCTTGTCTTGTGCGGGCTGGCCGAGTACCATCGACCTTGGCGGGTAGAAGCGAGAGAAGCAAGGCGAGAAAGCACTGCTTGTATTCATCGAGTTTGCAACATGTAAATATGTGCTATGAAGCGCCTTTGTTTCGTTATTTGTCGTTGCAGCGTTGCGCGTATCGCTTTGGGAATTCCCCCCCCCCCCCCATCGCCTCAGCCAAACAGCTTCCACATGTATGAGCTGCTACTTGTGGCATATTGAGTCTCTTTGCGCCCTCGGCAATTGCCCACGGTTCTGTCTCTCTGAATTCCAACTCCAAGCTAGGTAGCCTGCGAGCTAGTTGGTTGGAATCGCTTCCATGTTCCGCGGTGGAGTGAGAGACGGGAGACGGGAGAAAAAAGGCTCCCTCCACTTGTGATCGGCCTGGACATCCCAAAAACCTAGGCTGTTCTCGACTTACACCTCTTCTGATTACGGAGGTTCCCGTGGTTTTTTGTAGAGGGGCACGAGGGGCAACGGCGGCACGTAGGACAGCGCGGGCTCCGTCACTTGCACAAATCGGACAGCCCCCCTTCGCCAGTGTCAGCCACGTGTATAACACCAGCCCCGGATTTGAACTCACCTCTTTCTCTCTATCCTACAAAAACACATACGGAGCATCAATGGCTATCCTCTCCCCCAGATGCCTCGACGACAAGTTGCATCCCCCAGCCCTCCTTCCCTTGGCCTTCGCACCCCCTGCCAGGCCGGGCCAGTCAGTGACGAGCTCTAAGCGCCAGGCGGCCGGTTCACGACTCGCTTCATTGGCTAGTGCCCCTGCAACAGCTCATCACCCACTATGGCCAGCATCGGCCTCTTGATTGGTAGTTCTTTAAGCGCCCGTCATGGTGGAACCCAAACCCCGGGACGGGGGGTGTGGAGAGAGAGAACGTCTGCTCCTCCCCTGTCTTGCCCAAGATTTGGGGATTTGGCTTGTTGTAGCTTATTCGGTCCCTTGTCCGTAATAGTGGCTTCGCTTATTATTATTGTCTTGTCGACTTTTGCTCTTCCTCTTCGGCTCTTCTCCGTCCATTGTCTTTTCAAAAGACGATTTTCGCTCCCAACTCACACCACAGGATTGTGTTGCTTCGGGCACTCGCAGCATCACGGACCTCTTCGCTGCGTTCGCGTCGGCTCTTCACGGCAAACGTCCGGCCACCATGCTGAGCTGCGGAGTCAAGCACCATCGACAGAGCTGAAAATATGCTTTCGCCCCAGTCGTGCTTTTGAGCTGTAAAAAAACCCTAACAATAGCTGCATGCTATTGTCCACTTCATGATCGGCCTGGGTCCTGCAGGCGCATTGCAGTAGACCCGTAGCTGGCACAAGTGCAAGTACACGCTACCACTGCACAAGTTAAGTCACTTGCCCTCTCGCCTCGCCATTTCAATGCTCTTCTACTCGCCCTCGATCTCTCATCACGCTGTTCATGTGGTGATGCTACCCCCCCGGAGAGTTGGGGCCTCGAAAGAAAATCAAAGAGATATGCTGCATGCTCGTCTGTTGGTGCAAGCCGCCGAATGATGCGCCACTGTTTCCAACACACGGTCTGCCCATTGATAACCATATGACGCCTTCCTGAGCTAGTGTCAAGTATCAGTGTATACCGTACACTCCACTACCAGTGTGCCGCTCGAAACAATACCACCCTGCTTCCCCCAGCTCCTGCGTAATTCACGCGGATCATGTGCCCATTCTCATACTCTCGCTTCTATTGTAAGATGCCTTCAACTACAGTAGAGGTTGCGCCACATGAGCAGCATGGACCACGATGCAGTGTTCGCTTCATCCTGTCTGCGTGACTCCCCTCTTTCGGCAAGTAGTCCCCCGAAGGAGAGACATTCTAGATCTGGCCGTCACAGTCACCGCCGGCTCAGGATGCCGTCGAGCTGCTGAGTTGCTGGCGAGTGCTGCCGACCACAGCTCTTTGGCGGGCAGGTGGGTGTTTGCCCAATTCTTTGCGACTCCGTGAACCGTTCCCTCTTCAGCCGACTTCACGAACTGCTTTGGCGACGGCATTGCAAAGAACAACCTGGACCCCAGCTGCTGTCAACACGTGGATCCATACTCGTTGCGTCTCACTCAAGCGGTCATTCTCGCTCTTGACCTCCACAAACATCACCTCTCCCTTGCGCGCCCCCAACCCACCATCAGCTGCGTCTTTGGTGCGCCATAAAATCAAGTCTGGAATACCGCCACCCCTCTGCTTGTATTCTTGTGCCATGACTTTGCAAATTGCCGCCAGACCGTCTCCATCAAAGCATCTCACAAGCTCCACTAGGTCGTCGATTTCATAGTCCCAGTTGAGTCCCACGACCGCTGTCCGTCGCTCGTGTTCGCGCTCCCATACTGATCGGACAAGGTTCTCGGCGCCGCCATTTTCAATCTCGACAAGCCTGTGATTAATCTCTGACGCTCTTGTAGGAAAAAAGACGTCCGTGTGTAAGTCAAGAGGGCATGTCTGAAAAGCCGTCTGGAATACATTTGGTATATAGAGGAAAAGTATGTCGTAAAAGAGATACGCAAAGAGCGTTCTGACGATGCGACCCTCGGAGTGGTAACCCTTCCACCCCTCTGCACGGAAGTGGCTCAAACACATTTCCTCAACGCTGCACTCACCCTCCGAGTCCAATTCGTCAAGCCAAATGGTCTTGGTAGGAATGCCGATATTGCCCGGCTTGGGTGTCGTCTCTCGCTTGAGCTGGATCCCTTGTACCGTAATTTCCAGAGGCTTCGCCAACTTGACGTGGCCAAAGTCATGCTGAAGTCGCTTTGGTATGCGCAATTTCTTCTCCAACTTCAAAAGTCGCTTCTGCAGGCCAAAGTGGAAAGTCAAATGGCAATCAGGATCTTGAAGCGCCATCTCGCAAGTGCCAGTTGCCGTTTTGTTCCATTCTTTTTTCCGCCGCTCTAGCTCCGCTGCGGTATATGGCTCACCCAACTTGGCCATGTAATTCTCTTCCAGCAGGGCTTTGCGCTGATACCAATCGCCTCGGCGGGCAAGATGAAACATTTTTTGTCCGAGAAGCTCTGTCAGCAGATCGTGCTCGCGTTGATATTCTTTAAATTTTCCCATCGCGAAGCCTGCTTTGGCAAGAATGCGCGTATAAGAATGCCCCGGGTTGAAGCGACGCAAGTATGCTCCCTCTCCAAACTCGTAAACGCTTTGCTCCTTGCGCTTCTCTTCTTCCAGAAGCCTTTTCCATCGAGGGTATATAGTGTCGAAAACTTCGAGAATCCGTTCGCATCCTTTGTCCAAAACGGCTCCACTGCCTTCCAAGCAGAGATCAATCTCTGCTTCCAGCCGAATCGCGGCTTCAAATTCCAAAAGGTGCTCCCGAGATGCGAATATGGTGCTGGTACGGCAGACAATGTATTCGGGAAAGTTCCTGCGAGCAATCTTGGCGAGAATAATAGTCGTCAATGGCTTTTCGGTCCATTCTGTCGATCGGTAAAACACGAGATGTACCCTCTCAAACAACTTGAACACAACAGACGAAAGTCGGATGCACGGCCCAAGGATCTCTGCCACTTTCGAGAAGAACATGTTCGTCTGTTTGGAATCTTCTCGTTCTAGCTTCGCAATTGAGCGGCCCGAGTCATCTGAGCCCGTTGATTCGCGACTGTTTTGTCTGCTGAGTCCCATATCCATGAGACCAGTCTGCTTCCGGCTCACTTGTGATAGGCTCAGAATTAATTCAGGTTTCGTTCGCCCTTGTATCTTTGTTTCCTTTGCAAGAGACTTCAGCTCATCCAAGTAAAGCAGTGACGCTGCCTCTTCCATGTCAGTGAGCAGTGTTTCAGAGCTGTCAGCAAAGGTAAACGTAGACCCGAGCCTCTCATCTTCGACCTGGATTCCATCCACCTCACTAGTAGCAGCACCCTGAACTGGGCTACTTGGAAGACATCTGAGCTGCTGCAGTGCAGCAATTGGCACTTCGAGGTTCGCAATATCATTGTAATAGCCCAGGCGGGATGATCTGTGCCAAGCAGCCGTCTTTCTTAGAAAGAGTCGCACATACCTGCACCTTGGTCAGCAGAACTTCCACCACTTTGTTTCATTCGACGTACAAGTACTGCGCTTCATACTCCAATGACTTCCATTGGCTGAATACGCTCAGTTCGCGTTTGTCGAAAAGCCTTGATTCATCCTCGAGCACTGTATCCAAGGCCAGGTTGAAGGCGTCCACATAAATTGAACTTCGACCCTTGATCCATAGCGGTTTCTTATCATCTGACGCTTCCTCCTTCACACTTGCTTGGGATGATTTGTATTGTTCGTATGCTTCGAGAGCTGCCTCGTCTGACTGCGTCACTGGCAAAGCATTTTCAACCTCTGTACTTCTCTTTGTTTGGTTTCGGGTACCAGCAGGTGTCCAACCCTTTTCTTCAATCAACTGCTTTTCATCATCATCAAGTACAGACTGCTCGGATTCTTCCGAGTCCAAGAAGTTGCTTTCATCCCTCTTCAATCGCTTCAATGGGGGGGCATCTGTCTCGGCATCAGAAATTGCATTCGACGACACGTCAGAGTCGGCTCTTGATGTCAGCTTCTTTACAAATGTATCCATTGAGCTTGATACATGCTGATAACGTTCTTTTGCTTTTCTCTGCGCGGGAGTATTCTCTGAACTCCGAATTCATGTGCAGTGCGGCTGAGACGCGTTCCGACGTGCTACCTGTTCACGTCCACACACGCGAAGTCAGGTGATTCCTTAAGTGGGAGCTTAAACAGCCCCGCCAACGATCGGCGCAAGCAACTGGCTTAACAGGTGACCTGTCGCGTCCGCTTCGCGAAACCGCCAATTGCCAATTGAAGCAGCAATCATGACCGACGAAATCACTCCGAGCGAACAGGCACCAGACGCGGTCGCCCATGCTCCCGTCAACGGGGCTGACACAACTGCCGACACCTCGACCCTCGACACACCGCATATAGATGTGGTGATGACAGACACAGCAGTTGATCAAGCTGTATGGCATGCCTCCCACTTGACTCTTTCATATTATTGACGCTTCGAGACAGTCCCCTGCTCTTGCGAATGCCGCTGCGAGTCCAGCACCAGCTAGAACCGGCACACCAGCCCAAGCATCTCGTGCTCCCTCGGTCCACCCCGATCCAGGTTTCAGCATTCCTTCCGAGGCAGTTCCTCATGGGGACTCTACGCGACGCTATCTGAACACCAAGGTCACCGGCGCTCTTCTCGAGGGAATGAAGATGCTAGCCAAAGAACAGTGCGTCAGAGCGAGAAATGCTTTGCTCGTGGGACGCTAATAACACAAACCAGGCCAGACGATCCTCTACGGGTACTTGGTGAATATCTGATACAGAAAGCAAAGGAAATCGAAGGCTCGAGTTAGTTTGTAAGTCGGGCATTGGAAAGTCACCGACAATGTCGATTTATGCATTACCTAGGCGTTATATAGGACATGGGTCAAGTCGCATTCATGATATGAGGATTTGGTTGTGTAAAGTTTTTTATAGTAGGCAAATGGCTATTCATTTGAGCATTCGACTACCTTCATTAGTCCGCTAGGACTGGCGCATAAGCATCATGGCTCTAAATGCAGGTGTATTTTCTTTTCCACAAAAATCCCCAACTCCAAACTAGGGAAGTCCACAGCGGCGCGGCACGAACTTGACTAGGATCTTCTCCGTTTAAGCGACAATCGTGCTGGCGGTGGCGGACTCGTACTTCCAGGTAGGAGGAAGGACACCGACGGTCTTGTAGTAACGGGCCAGACGGTGGATACGGGACTCGATAAGAATAAGGCGGAACTTGGAGTCCTTGTCCTTGCGGTTGCGCTCGAGGTGCTTGCGGACGGCGACAGCCTGAGGGAAGGATTAGCAAGCAATTCCGACGCCAACGCGCGAGAAGATGGGCGCACAGTGCGCTAAGAATCATAGCATACCTTCTTGATAAGCATGTACAGGTCCTCAGGAAGCTCAGGAGCGAGGCCTATAATCACTCTGTCAGTCAAAACCGCACAGAGGCATAAGATGCATGTTGTCTCTTCGCAAAAGCGAAGTGATCAAATCCGTATATATGTCCATCTCAATTTCGCCATTATGTTCAGGGGTTCGTACCGCTCGACTTGAGAATGCGCAGGATGCGGTTACCTAATAAGCCATCAAAATTAGCACCCGAGTTCCCTCTTCAATCGTCGAATTTGGGCTTCGTCGCGTCCGAGTTTCGTCGCATCCACGTACCAGTAACAAGCTTGACCTGGGAGACACCGTGGGAGTCACGCAGGATAACACCAATCTGCGAAGGGGTAGCACCCTTTCTGGCGAGCTTGCAGATCTGCTCGACGACCTGCTCGGGAGTGGTCTTCAGCCAGCTGGGGGCGACGCGGCTGTAGGGGAGGGCGGAGGCGGAGATACCCTTGCCGTTGCTGTGAAGTCTGCCCATATTGTCGGTGGTTGTCGGTTGTCGTGCGTTGAGGTTGAAGGAGTCGTAATGGAGTTGTCCCGGGCTGGCGCGATGAAGTTTGCGAAGCGGTTCACGAGCACTAGGCTTGGGTTGTGTGGAGCGGTGCAAATTTTCGCTTAGTTAGGGCAGATTTGTGCGTGGTGCGCCGTCGTCTGAGAGCTAGTCCACTTTCATACATCAATCACGTGATCGTCGTGGAGGGTCTTGGCAACCTTGCTTCGCTGCCATTCGTCTCCGCCAAATTTTTTGAGCATCGCGTCTCAGTCTTGCACAGCTGGCTAGCCGTTGGCCTCAATCTGGTCGCATGAGCGTTGGGAAGGCTACCACGCGCAGCGCGACTGTTCTTAGTCGTAAGTTATCTTCCATCCCTACAAACAACCTCAACCGCTATCAACATGATGATACGAACACTTTGTTTTACTTCTGGTACCTCTTAAGTTAGAGGGCTCTCGGGCTCTCACTGCACTTACTGGACTTCTGATTTCACTCTCTCTGCCACGCTTCAGAATTACGAACTTTTTGAAGAACACTTTGCTAACCTACAAGCAAGATTTGCTTGTTTATTGAACTCCCCATTTGTAGCGAACGTACCCCGACCATAAATCACGAACTCGACGCCAGCCTAGAATTTCGTCCCCAGCTCTCCCGACATCATCGCCAATAATCTCTCAATTTCAGGCCGATTCTCACCAGCCCCTAGATTTCCCAATTTGCTGTAATCGACGATTGTACAATACATTTTATTTAGACAACAAAGAAACGGCTGAACTTGGAACGCAAATGATCACACAAGGGCAGGGCTACAGAGCTGGAGCCTAGCGACCTTTGATCCTGTTCGCTCTTCCCAGCCTGCCTTACCAGGCACTAACATCGAAATTCTCCTACGTAGTTCGTTAGCAAGCCCTTCGAGGAGGGTGAACAAGAATATGGAAACCTACCTCGGGAAAGTACGTCGTGACAACGGTTCTGTCGGCAAACTTTCTGCCTGCCAGTGCCTTGAGGGCGCTGGTCGTGGCATCTACCGATTCAAACTTGACGAAAATGCGGCCGACACCGGCTGATTGACGGCTTCCACCAGCGGGACGCGGTACCTTGAGATCCAGAATCTTGCCGTACTTGGAGCACTCGTCCCGCACGTCATCGCAGATTTCTGTAGCAGTGTTAGTTCATATGCTAGTCGACAGCACAAGTCGTCATTATTACCTTCGTAGTCATCATTATCAAGGAGTTCCTCAGCTGTAATCATGTTGAGAAGCTGTAGAACTCTGGTGGCTTCGCCTCCATTTCCTTGACCAGCGAGGTTGCTGATAGCATTAATACCAGCATCAAAGTTGGCCACTTGTGTTCCACCGATACAAGCCTTAGTGATTTTGAGCGGCTTGCCGCCAACATCCATGCCACTGAGGGCCTTGAGAGCAGCCTCGTTAGCAGTACCAGGCTCGGCATACTCGGCAAATGCGATGCCCTAGGATTCGGTTAGCGTGCATGCAGAGACGGAAGGGTAGGGAATACAAACTCTTGATTCCTCCGTGGTTCTGTCCTTGACGAGCACAAAGGCTTTGGGCTTGCCAAAGGCTGCAAGCAACTCCAAAACCTGCTCCTCGGTGAGAAATGGAGGCAGGTTTGTAATGGAGAGCTTGTGAATGGTATCAGGTACTGAGTCGGACACGACGTCGGGATTGTACAAGATATCATCAGGTACAGCAGGCATGACATAGTCCTTGGGACGACGGATGCTAAGTCCTGGGCCGTTGGCCTCCATCGATGTTCCATCGAGAGCAAGAGCAACCGTAGCATCACCCGTATTCTTGAACTCTAGGACAGCAAAAGACTTATCATTCGAGAGCTGGCTGAGTGCGCAAGGGTCCGTGGCCGAAATGACATTGAGACCATTCAGCTGCAAATTAAAGAAGGCAACAAGCGCGTCGTCCGTCGTTCCGCTAGGAAGATTGGAAACTAGAAGACGCTTGGCTTGTCGCGAGTTGTTGGCCTTGAGCCCGGCGCTACTGACTTGGCCGCCAGCAGGTTGGTTCATGAAAGCTTGGAGCTTGGTAGGATCCATCTGCTGTTGTCGCGGCGCGCCAGGCAGAGGGAACATGCCCGACATTTTGGCTTGCTCCGATGTGACGGCCTCATATCCAGGAGGCTTGATATCCCACTGTGTCATGCGGCGCTTGCGCTCTAGGACGGGAATGACATCGGTCAGATCGGGCGTGGGCTCACGGCGCTTAGGAGGAGACGGGCTTCGGCGTTCTTGCTGGCGAGCAAATCCGTCATCGCGGCGGTCTCTACCCCCACGACGATTATCATCAAATCCGTCACGATCGCGTCTGCCATAACCGTCATCATCGCGTCTAGCATCGCGGCGCGAGCTGCCACGATCTCTGTCCCATTCTCTGTCGCCTCGACGGTCGCGGCCTCCCGTGTATCGCTCCTCGCGTTCTCTATCTCTATGATTTCTGCTGGAAGCATATGCATCGCCATCTCGGTCTCGGTCACGGCGCTGGCGATGGTCGGGAGATCGCGAACGTCTTCTGTCTCTGTGTCTGTCTCGTCGGTCGTCGCCGCGGTCACGACGATCACCACGATCGCGGTCGCCTCTGTCGCTGCGCGAGGGCTGTTTTCTGTTAGTACAGAGTCGTTACAGAGTCGCTCACATGGAGGAAGTGTGCCCTCATACCTGATGATCCCGACGGCTGTCGCCTTCTTCCGTCGCAAGCATCTTGTCAGCGTTGGTTCGGTTGCACCAGCTAGCGGTCGACTCACCTCGAGACGAATAGTTGTCGCCGTTCATGATGCCAATTTAATCTTGCGCCTGTCAGTTACAGGACGCTTCTCCTAGATTGATGGAGATGGGAGCTCACAAACGGCCTGAGGTCCAAGAAGGTAGAGGCAGAGTTCGCGTCTTGACGGCGTGCCGTCTGTGAAGCTGGAAGCTTTTCTGCTAATGGCGCCAAGCTGTTTCGGGCTTAGACACTTTCTTGTCCCTGTGTGTGCTGCGAGAAAGAACGCCGTTCTACATAAGAACCTGAAAGAGGAACAGAACATGTCAAAACATAGTGAATCATATTCTTTGTTTACCTTAAGTGTCTAGTCTAGTTTGATTTTTCTTGATTGCGTATTGTATTCATCTCTAGAGAAACTGCGTAGTACATGTATATACCTATGCTAGGCTGCTATGGACTGGCCGCTGGTGGTCCGCTAAAATCTTTACAGCGCCTGAAGCCCCATCTCAGCCGCTGCACTGTTGTGTGGCACCATGTGGCATGGCTTTGGCGGCTGGAGGTTAGCCATCTGCATCGAAGAGCTGCACACCTTCCGTCTTGGCCGTTGCGCTTCACAGCGCACCGACTATCTATTGCTGGAAAGACGACCCGCCTGTTGCTTCAATTGTGTAACTATGGCGATGAAACGCGCGGCCGGTTGGCAGAAGCTACCCGTCACACTCGCAGAGCTTTGCATAGACACAACTCTGCGATGTGGCCAATCTTTTAGGTGGCGTAAAATCAACAATGAGTGGTATTTTCTGCCCCTGCACTGCACCTTGGTTTATTTTGCCTACTAACTATCATAGGACTTGTGCGCTTCATGGTCGCATCTTATCCCTGAAGCAAGATCCCCAAAATGTTCATTACAGGACAACTTGGCCAACTACACATCCCGTCTTTGAAACTGATGACACAAAAGATCTGCTGCAACATTACTTTAGTCTGCATCTTAACCTTGCCGATTTATACGAACAGTGGTCAAAGGCAGACCCCAATTTTGCTAAGAAAGCTCCCGAATTTACGGGTGTACGGATATTAAGTCAGGATGCTTGGGAGGCCTTGGTAGGCTTCATTTGCAGCAGCAACAACAACATAGCCCGAATCTCTCAAATGGTAAGATGGCTGCCTCACTTTTGCCAAATTCAAGCTAAAGTGAAGCTAGGTTCACAAACTGTGTCTACACTATGGGCCATTAATAGGATACGTTGGCGATGAGCCCATTCACGATTTTCCCACACCAGAAGCTCTTTCTGAGAGTAAAGTCGAGAGTCACTTGCGGGAGCTTGGGTTCGGTTATCGCGCAAAATACATCGCTCAGACTGCTCGTGTCATTGCCAAAGAAAAGCCAGCAGGCTGGCTTGAAACACTACGAAATCCGCAATCTGCTATGAAAACCTTCGGCAAAGCTGCCTCCGATCATATTCCAACTTATAGGGCGGCCCACGAAGAACTTCTTGCTTTGACCGGTGTCGGGCCCAAAGTAGCAGACTGCGTTTGCCTGATGGGGCTCGGCTGGGGAGAATCTGTCCCCGTCGATACCCATGTGTGGCAGATTGCGCAACGGGACTACAAGATGGGAAGGTCTAAAACAAAGACGCTCAACAAAGCCATGTATGATGCGGTTGGCGACCACTTTAGAGGTATCTGGGGAAGTTACGCTGGTTGGGCTCATTCCGTGCTATTTACCGCCGATTTGAAATCCTTTGCGGATCGGCCGCTGAAAAGAGAATCAGTTCTTGAGACCGAAGTAACGCCCGAAATCAGAGACTCGAATCAAAGTATCCAAAAACGAGTCAAAGCGGAAATTGCCGTTAAGGTGAAGCCAGAAGAGGTAGATGCCGTTGTGTTGGACGTGGAATTACCCGCCAAGAGAAGACGAACGCGGCGCGGGCCCTAACTCCAAGCCATGACAGAACTCATCTGTGGAATATGTTGAGACTGTATAAATGTATAGATAACTAGAATAATGATCTGAACGATTTGTCCCTCATTTTTTGTGTCCCTCATTTTGTTATCTTCCGACGTGCTGAGGTGTTCCCAGCCTCTTCCCATAAGTTGCGGCGGCAAATCCTCGGAATTGGCCACCAAGCGCTCTAGACTTTTTCGCCCCCTCGTGCCAAAGCTGCCTGGAAAACTTCAACACAAGCTACCTGTCGCACTGCAACTTACTCATGCGCAACATCGGCGCTTCAATCGCCCCTTGCACCCTGGAACCGGGATGAAGCTGGAATCTCACTGATCCAAGATGTCTGACGCGGATTTCGAGACAATCAAGAAGCTCCAGCAGGAGCGCAATGCTGCGTCTGCCGCAAAGAAAGGAACGCGTTCCTCGACCCAGCGGACAGACTCGACCAAGCAAAAGCTGACTGACAGTGCCGACAATGACCTGTACGATAACGATGGCAGCGACAAATTCGCGGGCTATCACACAAGCCTTCCCATGGCCAACGATGACGATGAGATGGACGACGTGGATAACACGCGACGCCTCGTTGGTCAGTATACGGCTTCCAATGAAATCATCAACGAATTCGCACGAGGCGATGGCGTCGAGGAAGACGATATTTTGGCCGGCAAAGGTGAAAAGAGCGGCCGTATTGTCGACCGTGAAACCGATTACCAAAAGCGCCGCTTCAATCGTGTGCTGACTCCTACCCGCGCGGACCCATTCGCCGAAAACCGACAAGCTGGCGCAGCTGAGAACGGTTCCAACTACCGCGAGATCATGGAAGAGCGCGAAATCGAACGCGAAGAAGAGCGAGTGCGACGCGCAATTCAGTCCAAGCAGGAATCTGGGGATGCTGACAACGATGCGCGGCCGGCTTTGACCGAAGGTGACAAGGAGAACGTCGAGGCTGGCTCCACCGAGGCCGTCGTTGCAGGTCGTAAGCGCAAGAAGAGGTGGGATGTCGGCGAGGATGGCCAAGCTTCGACTGAGGAGACGGCGAAACCGAAACGCTCCCGCTGGGATCAGGCGCCTGCTGTTGGCGGGCCCCTTGAAGGCGACGCTCCCAAGAAGCGTTCTCGCTGGGACCAAGCTCCTTCTGCGACGCCCATGGCCAACGCAGGCCTCGCTACGCCTGCTCCTCAATCCCAGTCTGCCATGATGCCTGCGACTTTTGGGAGCGACATTCGCAACTTGGCCATCAGTGACGAGGAACTGGACCTGCTACTTCCCGGCGAAGATGAAGGATACAAGATTCTTCAGCCGCCGCCAGGATATGAGCCTACCCGCGTTGCCCCCCACAAAATGGTTGCGCCGGTTGAGCAGAGCGGCTTCATGATGCAAGATCCCGATCAAGTCCGTCTTGGAGGCAAGCCAATGCCCGCCGAGATTCCTGGCGTAGGAGATTTGCAATTCTTCAAGGCCGAAGATATGGCATACTTTGGCAAGCTAACAGATGGCTCCGACGAAAACTCGCTATCGGTTGAGCAGCTGAAGGAGAGAAAGATCATGCGCCTGCTGCTCAAGATCAAGAATGGTACACCCCCTATGCGAAAGACAGCTCTCCGGCAAATCACAGACAATGCGAGAAATTTCGGTGCTGGTCCTCTTTTCGACCAGATCCTCCCCCTCCTTATGGAAAAGACTCTGGAAGATCAAGAGCGTCATTTACTCGTCAAAGTTATCGACCGTATCCTTTACAAACTCGATGACCTTGTGCGACCTTATGTACACAAAATTTTGGTGGTTATCGAGCCTCTGCTCATCGATCAGGACTACTACGCCAGAGTTGAGGGTCGGGAGATTATCTCAAACTTATCCAAGGCTGCTGGCTTGGCTACCATGATTAGCACCATGAGACCAGATATTGACCATGTCGACGAATATGTCCGCAACACCACTGCCAGAGCCTTTGCCGTGGTTGCTTCTGCACTCGGGATTCCCGCTCTCCTCCCTTTCCTCCGCGCCGTTTGCCGAAGCAAGAAGTCCTGGCAAGCCCGTCACACTGGTGTCAAGATTGTGCAACAAATTCCCATCTTGATGGGATGTGCCGTTCTGCCGCACCTCAAGGGACTTGTTGACTGTATTGGACCCAATCTAAATGATGAGCAGACCAAGGTTCGAACAGTGACTAGTTTGGCAATTGCAGCTCTTGCTGAGGCATCGAACCCATATGGTATCGAGAGCTTTGATGATATCTTGAACCCTCTTTGGACCGGTGCACGCAAGCAGAGAGGCAAGGGTCTGGCTGGTTTTCTCAAGGCTGTCGGATTTATTATTCCTCTCATGGACGAGGAATATGCCAACTACTATACGAGTCAGATCATGGAGATTCTGCTCAGAGAATTCTCCTCGCCTGATGAGGAGATGAAGAAGGTTGTCCTCAAAGTGGTGTCTCAGTGCGCTGCTACCGAAGGTGTTACCGCTGGCTATCTCAAAGAGCATGTCCTTGACGAGTTCTTCAAAAGCTTCTGGGTTAGGCGTATGGCCCTCGATAAGCGCAACTATCGTCAAGTTGTTGAGACAACTGTCGATATTGGCCAGAAGGTCGGCGTCAGTGAGATTCTCGAGAGAATCGTTAACAACCTGAAAGACGAGAGTGAAGCATACAGGAAGATGACGGTGGAGACGGTCGAAAAGATTGTTGCCAGTTTGGGCGCTGCGGATGTTGGGGAGCGACTTGAGGAGCGCTTGATCGATGGTATTCTACATGCGTTTCAGGAACAGAGTGTGGAAGACATTGTCATGCTCAACGGCTTTGGCTCCGTCGTCAATGCTCTCGGTACTCGTTGCAAGCCATACCTGCCCCAGATTGTCAGTACCATTCTTTGGAGACTGAACAATAAGTCGGCCACTGTCCGACAGCAGGCTGCTGACCTTATTTCACGCATTGCCATGGTCATGCAACAATGCGGTGAGGATGCCCTTATGGGTAAGCTCGGCGTTGTGCTTTATGAATACCTCGGTGAGGAGTATCCCGAAGTCCTGGGGTCTATTCTTGGCGCTCTGCGCTCCATCGTTACGGTTGTCGGCATCTCGCAAATGCAACCTCCTATCAAGGACTTACTGCCGCGCCTGACCCCTATTTTGCGGAACAGGCACGAGAAGGTCCAGGAGAATACTATCGATCTTGTCGGACGTATCGCTGATCGTGGCCCCGAGAGTGTGAATGCCCGAGAGTGGATGCGCATCTGCTTTGAGCTCTTGGACATGCTCAAGGCTCATAAAAAGGGTATTCGCCGAGCCGCAAACAACACATTCGGCTTTATTGCCAAGGCTATTGGGCCTCAGGATGTCTTGGCGACTTTGCTGAACAATCTGAGAGTCCAGGAACGTCAGTCACGCGTTAACACGGCTGTCGCCATCGGCATTGTTGCGGAGACCTGCGCGCCCTTCACCGTCCTTCCGGCTCTGATGAACGAATACCGTGTACCGGAGCTCAATGTGCAGAACGGTGTGCTCAAGTCCCTGTCGTTCTTATTTGAGTACATTGGAGAAATGGCCAAGGATTATGTCTACGCCGTCACACCACTTCTCGAAGACGCTCTGACAGACCGTGATCAGGTCCATCGTCAGACCGCCGCGGCCGTGGTCAAGCACATTGCCCTCGGCGTCATGGGATTGGGGTGCGAAGACGCCATGGTTCATCTGCTGAACCTGTTGTATCCCAACCTTTTCGAAACCAGTCCGCACGTCATCGACCGAATCATCGAAGCCATTGAAGCCATTCGCATGGCTGCTGGCCCAGGTATCGTGCTCAACTACGTCTGGGCAGGTTTGTTCCACCCAGCGCGCAAGGTGCGCACGCCATACTGGCGCTTGTACAACGATGCCTATGTTCAGGCAGCTGACGCCATGGTGCCGTACTATCCGAACCTGGAGGACGACAAGATTGATCGTCCGGAGCTTGCTATCATTTTGTAGAAAGATGTCTGCGAAAGAGCAAGAGGCAGGGTCGGCGATGCCAGGACCGAAACTATCAGGACCGGCATCGTTACAACACATTTCACAGCGCAACACTGGTGAATTATGTATCTCTTTTGTACCATATCGGGAAAACAGACATGGGGGCAAAACAAGATTCATTTCTAGCATAGAAAGAAGAAGGAGTCTGGAGGCATCATGCAATATGGGCGTTTTTTTTACTGCTGAAGCAAAGAGTTTTTACTGGTCTTAATTCCTAGGTAGAAATTTTCTTCTAATGTCATTCTCAAAAAGCATTTTGCGTGACTTGCATTCACCGGTAATGACGCTGCAAGACAGGAAAGTTTCAGATGGAGAGGCAGGGCATTCCACATCTGCGTCTTGTCCCAGCTGGCAGCCGGTGGCCCGTGTCGCGCCACCGGGGCCTCCCGGGTCGCTGGTAGGGGGTACCTAAGGCCAAGCTTATTAAAAAAAAACAGAACGGAAATGATATTCTCGAAGAGAGACATGAAGATCACTCTACCGTGTCTTGGACGAAGGAGGGGAGGGAGTGCAGTGATTCCATAGTCGTCATGGGTTTTGGGAAACACGTCAAGAATCAACTTTTTGCAGTGATTTGAGGGAAAAGCTCCTGCTGATATCTACTTTCCTCATTTGACTTGTAAACAAATGCACAGAGGAGCTGTCATAAAAAATCTGGCACGGATGTATCGGGAGACTGATCCGGCCTTGGGTCTCGATTCGTCTTCAGCTTGTCAATAAGCTGTCAGTCTCGGAACGTGATGCGCCAGCCATGTATACTGGGCAAGGCCCTCCCTCCCCTTCCCCAATTCATTGAAGGGCAAATATTGCGAAGAAGGGGGGGGGGGGGGGGG
>JAPFSE010000721.1:0-44153 GCA_030777785.1 Beauveria caledonica | reverse complement strand
GTTTACTAGAGTTTTATAATCGATCTTCTATTTATCGTAATAGGAAACTCGTTGAGAATTGCAATGGTTTCGGGGACCATAGATGAAGGAAGGCTTTGCTCTACAGTCTTCTCAATCTTGTTCTTGCAATATTGTCTCCGCGTCTTCGGACAAGGTCCCTTTCTCGAATTCAGGATTTGGGCCATGCATGGTGACAAAGGCAACCATCCGGGCGCTCTGGTTTTTATTATACTGAACAACAACGACGGCATCGTCAACAGAATCACATGCGCGGAGAGCATGCTCAACCTCGCCGAGTTCGATCCGCTGTCCCCGAATTTTCACTTGTGAGTCTTTGCGCCCCATGAAAGTCAAGTTTCCGTCCTTGTCGAGTCGAACCAAGTCTCCAGTCTTGTAAAGCCGACCAGATCTTCCTGAATGCCGGGGACTACCTTCCAGTAGCCAAAGAGGGTTTTCAATGAATGCCGCTGCTGTTTTCTCCGGGTCGTCCAGATAGCCCTGGCCAACAATAGGACCCTCGAGCAACAGCTCACCAACGTAACCTGGTGGGAGTAGAACATGGTGATCATCAGCATCGACAACCCAAGTCAACAATCCGAGACCTTTTCCCAAGTAGGTAGCATCTTCAATACTCTTGGGGCTAGTATTGATTGTACTAGTTGGTGTACACTCGCATGGCCCGTACAGATTGATGACGTTGACCTTTCCCCACCACTGTGCCACGTCTTTGGGGTACAGCGATTCCCCACCAAAGATAATAGTGTTTATACTAGGGACCTGCTCGGGAGATAGAAGGCGGGCAGCAGATGTAGTGATATCGATGGTGTTTGCCCTGAGAGACGCAATGCTTTCGATCAACCTATCTCGCCTTTGTTGCTCGCTAGGGACGCAAACACAGCCTCCTGCAGCAAGGGTCGAGAATACATTGCAGATTGAAACGTCGAACGTGTATGAGCAAAAGTCGTAGACTCTGGAGCTAGGTGTGCGACGTAGACCGTCCTGTTGATAGTGTAGAGCAGATGCGAGGTTTCGATGGGTGATGATGGCGCCTTTTGGCACACCCGTACTACCTGACGTGAAGGCAATGTACATGACATCTGACGGACTGCATGGGCTTATTGAGAAATTGGGTTGACGGTATAAGATCCGACTGGCAGCTGTATCAAGGGCGACCACATGGGATGCAAGTCGAGAGCTCAGTTGCCTCTCCATATCTCCCGACACTATAACATTTGCATTTACTTGCCTCGACAGGGCAAGCAGACGACCTTCTGGGAGCGAAGGGTCAAACAACACAAACGCGGCGCCAGCCTTGAGCACCCCGAGCATGGCGACGGTTACCCACATGGATTTCTCGAAACACAGGGGCACCACCGTACCATGGCGGACACCAAGCCCGGCAAGCTGGCCGGAGAGACCCGTGGCCAGGCGGTCAAGTTGGCTGTACGATAGCTCCCCATCCCAGGCACAGATGGCTGGTGCAGCGGGATGAGCTACCACGCATTCCTGGATTATCTCGTGCACGCACCGCTCAACAGGCGCTGGGACCGCACGATTCCGATCCCAGATGTGCTCAAAATCGTCGGGTGTCGCAATGATAATTGTAGAGATGCTGTCCAGAGGACTTGCCGCTTGAATTCGATGAAGAACCAGCGCCAGCTGTCGACACAGGTGTCTCATGATCCATTCGGAGATTGCGTTGGAGTCGAAAGAAGCCGTGATATCAGTACGGTCAGTACCAAAACGGATTGTAAGTATTAGAGCGACATCTTTGCTGCATCTCGGCTGCAGCTCGTCGATATCGTGGCAAAGAGAACCCTCTATCAAAGTACTCTTTTCGTGTTCAACACTGAGTAGCGTCGTGGGGGCAGGCCTGTTTTCAATGTCGCTTCCCGGCTTGCACACGCCTTCCACAACAGAAGATGCGACTTTATTTTCCTGAGCCTTCACATGGGCGAGATAGTCCTGAACAGACTGGTGACCATCTGACTCGATACACATGGGCATCACAAACATATTTGCAGCCGCGCCACCTCCCAACTTGGCTGTCTGCTCTTGCAAATGCGTCACGCCGAACAGAACGCGGTTCGACTTTGTGATGCGGCCCACGATCAAAGCCCAAGCCGCATACAAGGTGGTCGACTCTGTCTGCCCCATGGTCTGTTTCCCGACTGGTGGACACTGCTGCTCCAGTACAGTGTTTCGCGTTGGCGGCTTCTGGGGCAAAGGAAGAATAGGAAATGATGCATAATCCGAGTCTCCGTATTCTTCTGAAGGAGCTGGCACTCGTTCACACTGATTCATTTCTTGCTTGGTGTTCACGTTATTGGCATTGAGTAAAGTCCCTGCCTCATCAGGGCTCGTAGCCCCTGAAAATGGTGTGCTGACCAGCTCAAACATCGCCAGAGTATTGCAGGCAATACTGCTATTGTACTGATACAGAGGACTTTGTATGTATTTTTGCGTTGTGATGCGTGGCCAAATGTTGTTTCAAGAAGGAGTAGAGCGTCTTCCGAGTGAGGCAGCAAAATGCGAACAGAGTCCTAAGTAAGCATTATGAACTGAGAGCTGTATCTATTACTGCCTTACTCCAGCCGTGGCGCCCGGCCTGGAACAGTGAGTCGGCATATCCCCGCTGTGGTCGCCGCCGGTCGGTGATGCAGACATGTCGTGGTCGATATTGACCAGGTCTCACTTCTATGATCAGGTCTGATACCTGCATATGTCGCCGACATGATGTCCGCCGCTTCTATATCTACACCACCACCGTTATCACGCCTATATGGTGATGTCAGGCGTAATAGAAAATACATAGGCTGTAGCCTTACATCCAAGTGACTTCTTGATGTTTATTTTCCACGTAATTCAGCCTCTGCCATGGAAAAAAGGCTGTGGAAAGAAGGGGGTGGGCCTGTAGCCGTGATCGCCGTGTCTCAAAGACACGTTGAGCTGCGAGTACAGATTACCGTGGTGGGACATATTCGTCAAACATGGAAAACTGGTCATCTTTTCTTTTTTGAAGGGTCGATGGCGTTTACATCTTCTGCTGGATAGTAACGAGTCTTATTGATGAATCCCCCCCACATTTACCACCTCCTTCGTCACCTATCTTACCAGGAATATCGGCATTTTTCTGAGACTTTACTGAGAAAAACATGCTGAAAGTTTCTCTCAAGGATGTTATTTCTTACTCGCAAGGCCAAGGGCTGCCATTGGGGACCTCGGCCGTTCTGGCTGTGGCCATATTCTTTGCCAGCAGTCTTCTTATCAAGATGCGTTATGCGCGACTGCGCAACGTACCGGGCCCAGCGTTGTCAAAGATTACAGACTGCCATTTGAGCCTACATGATCTGTCATATGACCGGAACAATGCAATCTTTGACTGGCACCGACAGTATGGCCCTATCGTCTGCATTGCGCCAAATGAAGTGTCAGTCGCGACGCTGGAAGCTACGAAAGTGATATACGGTACAAGCCATCGGTGGGCCAAGAGCGACTACTTTGATCTGTTTAAAGGATACAATATGAGATCCGCGTTTGCAACCAAACCGTACGAAGCGCATCGCACAAAGAGAAAGCTTATCTCGGCCTTTTATCAAGCGTCCAACATCTACACAAACCCTACTATCGAAGCCCATGTCCAAGAACGGTGCCGCACTTTTTTGAAGCAGGTTCAGAATGGCCAAGCCGTGGATGTATACGCTCTGACTGACCGGTTTGGCTTTGACATTATTACCCATCTCGTCTTTGGACCTGATCATGGCACAAGCTCAATTGAGCACGACTGCCCAGAGCGGGACATGTTGCTGGAGCTGAAACAGCTGCAGTTTTTTAATCTTCTCCGCTCTCGCTTTCCAATGTTGCTTCGATTCGTGCCGGCGCTGCTGAGGCGGTTGAGCTCAGACTTTGGTTACCTATCGGCTGAAGATAAGCTGGCGGCTTGGTGCCAGACACGCATCTCAACGACTTTAAAGGACACGGGGGCGTCTAAAGCACACGGCTTACTTCAGATTCTGCGGGAAAGTCACACCACTGAGCATGGAATCGAAAAGCCGCTCGATCAGCTCTACATTTCTGCTGAGATTCTCGACAATATCAATGCTGCAGAGGCTACCACAGCGGTCACTGCTACATACCTCATCTGGAGGCTCACACAGAACCCACTCTGGCAGGGCAAGATACGACAGGAGCTGGCAGCCTTACCCAAACAGGAGGACGGCTCCTTGTCCTTTGCCGACGTCAATGCGGGAACTCCGTCCCTAGAAGCTTGTCTGAGAGAAGTCTACCGACTCCACCCTGCTTCGAGTGGTCGAGCCGAGCGAGTCGTGCCCCGAGGAGGTCATGAATTATCAGGTGCCTACCTCCCAGAGGGCACTGTAGTCTCAACTTCCATTGTGTCATTGCACCGAGATGAAAGCATCTTCCCAGACGCCGACTCCTTTCTGCCGCAAAGATGGCTCGACGTGGACAAAAAGACGCTTCAGATTCGTGAAGCACAGCTGATTCCTTTTGGATACGGAGGTAGAATCTGCTTGGGAAAAGCGCTCGCCACCATGGAAATTAAGCTACTTGTTGCAGCTCTGTATCTCCAGTATCAGACTGAACCGAGTGATATAACTAGCCAGGAATCTATGAGACAGTGCAGCACGCATGATGCAGTTCCTCACGGCATTGCGTGTCTGGTTCGATGCCGCGCAATCACACAAGATTGAGTAAATCACACAAGATTGAGTAAATGGCAATAACATTACAGGTTGCGGCCTTGTGCTCAAAGTTTTTTTTTTTTTTTTTTTCGAGGAATAAATGTCTTTTCATCAGAGTCGACCACTTTCCATAGTCCAATGCAGATCTCAATGACACCACGCCAATATTACAGTATTGAGAAGCTCAAAACCGATCGACGTGCAATACTCTGCACTGCAGCCAGTACTGATAGACGGGAGAACCAGGATACTGAAAAATTGCGCCATACGTGACCTTGATGCCGCCTCAATCCCCGTCTCCAGTGTGTGACAGAAGTCAGAAAACTCGATCTGATTTCGGCCGAAGCACTTGTGCCATATACACCGGCTCCTCGTCTCCGCGACATGGGTGGCTTCCTGTCAGCACGACGTAACATCAGCCACCCCCTCGCGGGCCAATCTATTTTGGGTTTCTCGAAGAAGGCGGCCCGGAAGATGGGTTGGCCGAAGTGGCTGTCCAACCTTAATTTTTCTACTCTATTTTGGCGGTCTAAGGGTAAAACAATGCTTCGCGCATCGAGATTCGATGTGGCAGCCTGTAGGTGTGGCCCTCATTACCACGTCATCAAGTATACACGCCTTGGGCCCAGTCGAGCTACGTGTCATATGGTACAGTGGTTGGTGGCTAGCCCGCCGTTCTGGCAAATACCAAGGGCTTTAGAGACATGTTTCTTGAAAGGGCTCTTGATTTGACCGTTGAAGGCCTCAGCAATAGTTGGTTTGATGCTCCGTACAGTATGCTGCCATGTCCCGAGTTACTACCCAACCCAACCAAAGGGGCGTTTTCCCACATAGTTTCTATTCTACCCACGAATTGCTTCTGATAATAGTCCTAGGCCAGTGTTCAAATGCTCCCAAGTCGGCCACCCATAGCCCAGTCTGAAATACGTGTCTTCCGCGCCAAACCACGTACCGCGCCCGACATAGGTGCCATATTTTGCCAAGAGCCTGGTGTAGAATGCTTCGACTCCACCGTGCGGCTCCTTCTTGAACTTGATGAAGCACATGGCTCCGGCTTCGGGTCTTACCCACTCCACCCATTCGCTCTCCTCGGCCACCCACGCCGCAATGCGATCGCGTCGATGCTGCAAGTCAGCAATGGTGGCCGAGAGAAGCTCGCTGCGGCGGCATAATATCTGCTCGGCAACAAGCTCGTCGAGAACGCTGCCGCTTATGCTGATTTGCTCCTTGGCAGCAAGAAATGTTTCCTGGAGGACCGGGTTCGTGGTGGAGAGCCAGCCCATGCGTATGCCGGGAACGCCGTAAGCCTTGGACATGGACGAAACTGTAACAACATTGGTCCTCAGGTAGCCACTGCCTGAAATGGCTGGTTCATGTTCACTCCCACCTGAATCAGATGAGTATTTGAGGTGTGCATATGTTTCGTCAATCAGCAGATATGCTCCCGCCTTTTCCGCAAGGTCGGCAAGACTGCGAAGCTCGGCATCTGTGCACATGGTTCCAGTAGGGTTATTGGGGGAGCAGATGCTGATGAGTTTGGTGATGCCTGGTCGAATGGCGGCAGTTATCTTGTCCAAATCCAACGAGAATTGCGATTCAAACTCGAGATCGACAAAGGTAATGTCGCATCCGATGGAGCGTGGTATCTCGAGACTACTGGTGTAATTGGGCCGAGTAACAATGAGATGAGAATCCGCGCCAAGTAGTGCGGTCAAGACGATGAATAGCGATGTCGAGGCACCTGCGGTGATGAGGACATGGTCCGGAGTGAGAGATCCATTGGATGCCTCGGCAATAATAGACCGAAGTTTGATGCTTCCCTTGTGCTCAGTATACGTGAGAATGGTACTCTGTGGGACGTTGATTTGCAAAGAGTCCAAGGTCTGGTCTGAAATGGCGCTCTCGGACAGATTGTACTTGATGGAGACGCCGACTTCTTCGGGCGCTTCCTTCTCAATGGCCATGCGCTGATAATTCATTTTGGTTCGCTTTTCAAGATGTGTGATCTGGTCCGAACGGGAATGGTACTGTGTTCTTGGGCTCCTGGTCCAGCGATGATGAAGGACACGTGCTGTCCTCTGCTTACGGCGTCAGAGGTGCACGAGAGGGTGCAAATACACCATGACACACTTTCATACTCAGCACTTGACTAGTAGTGTGGTAGAGTTGATGCTCCAATAACCACCTCGCGGGTTATTCACTAAGCCGCATCATATTATCTCGGACCACTCCCACAGTGGTTGACAGTTGCGGCTGGCATCCCCGCCAGATCGGCCTATGGACCCCAGCCTTGTGTAGCTTACGTGGCATACACTATGGAGTGGGTGTGTGGCACGCGTACATGGCATGGCATACCATTTGGCTCTCGAGATGCATAGCGTTATTTAGTTGAGACTCTCTTCGTCCGTGTCTCACCGGGTTGGCACGAGGTTCACCGACTTTGACGAGTCAGTCTACTCTACTACCACGCCATACGGAGACCGGGTCGTCACACTCGAGCGTAAGAAAGAACGATATATTGTTACACACCAAAACTGTGTTGAGAAGCTGTGGCAAAAGAGACTAGAAACAAATGCTTGATGCTGTACGCAGTAGCACTCGCTCCAAATCTACCGCACACTTGTCGCATCGTCGATTGTCGCATAATAAAGGTGTGTCAAGGCTTTCCAGTGGTCGCCGCCTGAACGGCAATACATCCTCCTTCGTCATCGTGACACGTAGCAAGTCTTGCTATTATCATCAGAGAAAGACATTTTTTTTAGTCGGCTGCTGCCGGCTGCTGGTGGGTTCAGAGTGTGCATGAGACTGAGACTCGGCCGTGAGGCTGGGACTCAATGCACAATTCCTGCATAGGTACCCAATAACTATAGCTAATAAACATGGCTTGTGGCTGACATATGACGCACAACGTGCTCTTGAAAGCCTGGAAAAGGTGCAGAATCCTTCGCGGGCGTCGATCTTCCTATTCTGTCCATATTTTTAGTCAATCTTTCTATTCTGTCCATATGTTTAGTCAATCTTTCTATTCTGTCCATATGTTTAGTCAATCTTCCTATTCTGTCCATATGTTTAGTCAAGACGCGCGTTCCAACCAAGGCTATTCCATGGCAAGTAATTGTAAGGCTCCGTGGGTATAGCAAGCAAGTGCTTGCTCACTTGACCAACGAGAAAAATGTCGCCCGATACTGTAATTGACTTTTCTAAAGCGCACAACTACTTGAATAATCCCACTTTCATCAATAAAGGCTGGCTGTGGATCGATTTAACCAATGTCAATCATGCTGGGTACCATATACGCTGGTTACAGGCCGAATTTTGGCCAGATCAGGCGTAACTACTCGTCGAATCATCGCAATCATGTTCAGGCACTGATAGAGTGAGTGTTCATTTGTTCAGTAAACATGGTCAATTCAACTAATAATGGCACACTTTCATAGGACAGGCATGGGTACCTGGTGACCGTAGTCGATGTTGGCCTGGTCGGCCTCCAGCCTATCCGTACAACTGCCGAACAGGCGATCCCAGACCCGCGTCGACTTTCCATAGTTGAAGCTCTTCTTCCATCCTCTGCGATGGTGCAAATCGTGATCCTCGAGGGCGAGTTCCATATTCATTAGGCCGAGGACAGCAGAAATAGGCGATGGAACAATACCATGGACGCGCAGGCCACAGTGGCCCCAGACCTCGGCCCAGGTGAGGTACTCAAAGCACATCCACCACTCATAGAACCCGAGGCGCAATCCAACAGACCAAAAGGTCAGGTAGGTGAGGAACGGGACAATCAAGATCTCAATAATCTCCTGCTCATCGTCGGCGAAGCCGGAATGGACGGCAGTAGGATGCTTCGCAAGATGGTGGGTTCGATGATACTTCCAGAGACCGGGCAGTTCGTGGCAGGCGCGGTGATAGGTGTAGAAGAAAAAGTCGAGAACGACGCCGTAGAGAGAGAGCTTGAGCAAAAAGGGCAGGTAGGTGCTCGTACCTTGAAACGCGGCCAAGGGTGAAATGTCGGCATCATAGGTCAGGAAGACAGCCATGGCCATACGGAATCCTGTCGTCTTTTCCAGCTCGGCCACGATTTTCCATGTTCCGGTGTTGGGAATACCATCGCGGGCCACCTCGCCGTCGAGCACGCCGTGTTTGTAGATGAGCCCACGCAAGAGGTTGACTTCCCGTATAGCGATCAGTTTGTACGCCGTGTAGTAGAAGAGTATGGCGGCGATTTTTCCCATGGGCCAGCCGGTCAGCGAAACCCAGGCCTGGTGGATGAGTAGCGGCAAAGCGGCGTGGATGAGGATATAACGATGTTGTGACCAAGCAGGCATAAAGGGAATCTTGGCCGTCTTGTCAAACTTGGGCGGCGCTTGGTCCGGAAAGATGGGATACAGATTGAAACGGTCGACGGTGCGCTGGGCGCTGTTCCATGTCTTTGGATCGGCCTTGGGCCAGTCCGAGACCATGGAGTGTTGGTTGTGTTCTTGCGCTCTTCCCATGTTGACCGTCAGTATTGGCGGCTGGGATTGAATTCGGTTTTGGACGCTGGGGTAGGGTCAAAAATCTGTAATTGTTGTTGAATGATTATTGTTGAATATATGTATTTCAATCGAGGCCCCTCCGTCGCCACTATGTTTGCTTGCTAGCCGAGGGCGGCCGAGCATGTTGCCCCGATGTTGCGCTTGGACGGCGTGATGACTCGGCATGGCCGCAATGCGGGCTAAAACTCGCCTCAATGCTGCGTAGTCATAATGTAAAAGGTCGTCTGATGATTTTAACAGTAGCGCAACCCCGTTTTGGTTTCGTAAAAGCCATCATTCTGCATGTGAATCCACGGACTCGGCCCTACAGGATTTTCCGTGCCCTCTTGCTGGTGCACATGTAAATAATACTTGCATTTGCAGAAAGCCGTTGTGGGGTAAACTTTAAAATGCAAAGTAACCACTTGCGACTCTTGCCACTCATGAGCTAGTGATGAACCGGCGCCCTTGACTTCAGCGGTTCAACGGCAACGGGTAGCAGCGCGGATAGGTCGGGAATCAGTCCATACTAGGTTATAGCCGCACTGTAGCAATAGTTCTCGTAGAGGAGAGTTCCGGCAAGGCCGTCTTACCTCGAACCATCCGAGAGGGTCGCGAAGCAAGCAAGAAACAAATCCCGACTCGAGCTGCCTTGATGAGAGTATCAACACATTGCGGGGTAGGCAGATGGCTAGTTGGGCTGTCTTAATAATCATCACTTGAAATATTTCCGGTAATCATAATCAGCGTCTTCAAGGTTTCACATGCGCAACCGACGAGTTGACAGCCACTGCTCGCTTGGCCGCGCGCTTGATAGCACACACCGCATACACATCTGATGCAGCCACTCGATATTTAGCTCCCTTTCCCCTGTCTGTTTTATATGTGGGTAGCCTAGTTACATAGATCACTCGCAATCAGTAATACGACATTGCGATAACTCTGCTGTTTGATAATCTGAATGCGCCCAGCATACAAACCATCAGGGATATGTAAAGCCTTTTGTCTCATTTCTTTGCGAGGCGTTTCCCACAAAATGATGTGAATCAGGGGCCAGCGTAGACGTTGCGTGCGCCACTGCCAGCTGAGACGCGGCTATGGATCTACCTATTATCGAGGTACCGACGAAAAGTCTCAACAAAATCATGTTGCTACCCAAACAGGGCAATCTCGGAAAAGCGCTTGACTACCACAGTCACTCCAGGCGGCATATCCTATCGCGACGTAAGCAGACTGACAAGACATATTCCATGTTTCTCATCTGAGAAATCCCCCCAGGTCATTACCGTTATTCTCGAATCGAGGATTCCATGTTGCACTATGGAGCAACCAAGATCCAGCGCTAAAGGAGACGGTCTTGTAGTCATCCATGTGGCTCTTTACCGCATGGCCACAAGATCCTTTGCCGAAGCCTACAGGATACTCGGCTACAAGACACACCACGGCATCGACGACATCCTAGGCAATCCGTGGGTCACCATCGAGCATGCCGTGGAGGCTACATGGCCTGATATCCCCCACGCGCGACCACGGCCGCGTTTCACCCGCCAAGACTGGGACGCCCTATGGGGAGACGAATACGACATCGTGACGGACCTGGCCTGCCCTTTTGCTGACCAGCTCATTGCGGCGTATCCCAAGGCAAAAGTCGTCGTGGTGCAGAGAGACTTTGAGAGTTGGTGGGCCAGCTACCAGGCCAGCGTGCTGCAACACATGTTTCCGCGTCGGCAGTGGCTCACGGTGTGGCTTATCCGCAACGTGCTGCGGTCGCGCGCCGCCGATGCCATGATCAAGGTCAACTACGGCCTCTTCAATGCGACAAACATGGCTGGGATCAAGGCCAACGCGCGCAAGACCTACGACGAGTATTATCGCAACATTCGAGAGACGATACCGGCGGAGCACCGGCTAGAGTACACAATGGGCGATGGATGGGAGCCGCTGTGTGCGTTTTTGGGCAAGCAAGTGCCGGGTGTACCCTTTCCACGTCTGAATGATAGCGCGTACCGTAAGAAGGACCAACAAGCTGGCGAGCTGGTGGTCTTTCTGACGTCGGCCAAGAAGTTGGCATGGCTCGCTCTGGCGATAGGTGCGGTTGGTATCGCGCTTTGGCACATGACCACCTGATTGGCCACATATTGATGGCTTCCGCGCCATCGTCATGAAAAATATTCGTCGATTTCAACAAAGATGCGACTGTCATCGGGTGGGCGGGATTCAGGCGCAGAAGAGTGCACACAGCTTCGTACGGACTTTGCCGACTCGCTAGTCGGCCGCGTGCATAGAGCCATAGTCCTAACAAGCAAATAGCGGATGTTCAAAGTTTGCCAAAAGTACGGCTCAAAAAACCGTGATATCATAACCAGCACTTTATAACATTGGACGAGGCCAGTGTCGAAGCCAGTAACCCGCGATAGGCAGAGAGCATTCAGGTGAGGAGTTGATGTGTAAAATTGGCAAAGGCGATGATTGTTCACCTTGAAGAAAAGGAACGGCGCTAATACATAGGGCGTTTGACTAACTAGTTCAAGTCTGACAGGATCCAGGAATAATAGACAGCATTATTAATTAAATATGTACCCAGAACCCAGTAATTGCGATTCAGGTCACTGCGTCAGGGGGGCTTTGTGGGGACGGGGCTTGGAAAGAAGGCTGAAGTTGTAAATATGGACAATCAAGGAAGAAGAATGGAAAAATTGCTGTCGCGTGGTAGTTTCAAGGCCTGTTTTAACGTTGAAACGATAAGATGAGCATTGGCGGTGCAGTACTGGTAATGGTGTGTATGAATTTGGTGATGATGTTCGCAAGTAAGTTTTGGGGGCGTTTTGTACGGATATTCGGGAATAATTAGCAGTAAGGGCAAAAAGATGAGAGATGGATGAAAGGATTCTGCAAAAGAGTGGGCACGGCATGGCATCGTGGCATGTCGGGACAATTGGCTCCTGGTCAAGTACGGACTATCATTGCAAAGCCCCGAGAATACAGATGGATAGAAGCGATGAGTTGCGATCCGGGGTTTCCCCTTGAAAAGGTTGTTCGGATGCTATTGCTGGTATTCGGAAAAGAGGGAATTAAAGAAGCAGACAGGGGAAAGGAAGCTAATGCTGGCGTCGTCGAGTGATTACCCAGTTGAGCCAAGTGAGAGCGGAGCAGGCCGGTGAGACGGGGCGCCGGCCTGAAAGCTGAGAGATATTTAGACGGATAATATGCGCAATAATATGCCGTACGTCGGGGTGCATGGGGAGGGAACCGGGGGTTGGGTTTACTATCGAGCATTGAAAAGGGGGCATCCGAGATGACTGCGGCTTGACAGAGACGGACAGAGACGGACAGAGACGGGGGAACAAGGTGGCAAAAGGAAAATCAAGGTAGGAGAGACAAGGAGACTACAGAGTATGAAGTATGATGTGCAGAAAGTAAGCCCTATGATGATGAGGCTCAACGGCAGTCAGTGTATGAGTGACAATGGACAATGGACAATGGACTATTGCTATGCAAAAGTTACCCAGTACACTACTTGTTAATAATTAGTGATGATGGCACCTTGGCTTGGCACTTGGCACTTGGCACCATACTCCTCCGTACTCAGTACACTTGCAGACTTTGTGTGGGTCGCATGACGGCAAAAGACTCTGCTGAAAGTTTCAAGGTTCTTTTGTTGGACTGGTGTGTCTGGTAGACTGGCTTGTATTGGAGATGTAAACAATATCCCCACAAGGTTGGCTATGGCTGCAGAGAGCACAAAACGACTGAGCATATCGCGAATGTCACTATACCATTTTGTCCTCGCCAGACATGACATTTGGGAACAGACAAAATCATGTTAATTTGCCTGCAAATCTCGAGACAAAAGAATTTGAAGAATTCATGGCATGGCAAGGCGCAGATTCTTGCCAACGACGGGGTGCTTTGGTGTGGCGCCCACTTATTATGTGGCGCCGCGGTTCCACTCTCAGGCTAATCCGGAAGAGGAATCGAGTCACGCAGGCTGCAATAATAAGCATATACGTGTCGGTAGGAATAGAAATGAAGAGGAACAAGATAAACAAAGGAAAGTTGGAAAGAATGAGTTGATTGAACTTGGAATTGTTTTTCTATTAGAGCCGTGAGACAAAGCGGCAGGTACGACAGCCGTTGCCATATTCGTACAGTCGGTCGGGCGGCGGGTTGCCGTACCGGTACGGATAAAAGAGGTTCCATAATACTTGGTATTATTACTTGTTGGCCCACTCAGAAGAACGGAACCCCTTTGTGCGCGGTCCCGCCCCTGAGCCCCAGCAACGCTAGTTAGGTAGGTGATTGGTACTTTTGGCTGGATATTTTGCCCGTCACGCGACACGGGCTTCCCATAACATGGGACGGACCCTTGTCCCGACTTACTATTAGTTAGTTGCCTTTGCGTGCCTGCTATTCCGTACAAGACGTGCTGAGAGCGGCAAGCTGCAGCCACTCTTTGCAAAAGTCCAGATGCTCCGAGCACGGACCTGGCTTCAACAAGATTCCATCATGCCCTGCAGCCTTTGAGCCGGCTTCTAGGTATTCTCCTCCCTCCCTTGCCCTCGATCAATGACCATGAAATTTATGGAGTCTGTAGTCACTTTAGCGCCTCATTTATTGCTGCAAATCCTGCTCAGCCTTGTTACATATTACCTAGGCCCCATCGTTCACTTTCCACTTTCTCTGACGGCCCCCCTCTCTTCCTGCCATCACGACGGCCACACGCTCTTTTTTTTTTTTTTTTCTTCCTCATCTCCTGCTTCAACAGCAGTCTGGCTGGACTCTTTTGTTTTCTTTTTTTCCCTCCTCTTCCTTTTATTTTCCTTGGATTTTTTTTTTTTGGCTTGTTTCCTGATTGCGAGTTCCTTCTTCTCCCAAGCTTGTACAGCGGGCTACACCCATAGCCACATTTCGACAGCTTCGGGTGCAAACGCCTTTGGCTCTTGTCCCACCTCTGCTGTCGACAACCTCATCCTTCCGTCATGGACCGCTTGCGTCGTTTCATCGGCACCGTTGCCGCCCGATTCGCCAACCGTCGCTATGTCTACGCTCTCGCTGCCGTCAGCGTCGTCGCCGCCAAGGCTGTCCACATTGACGCCCATCTTGATGCCCTCACCCCCTCCGACATGCTGCAATGGGGGCCGTCTTTTTTTTTCCAGGACAGCATCTTGCTCATCATCATTCGCGCCATGCTCTTTGCCCAAGGCCCCTGGGCCGCCCTCATCGGCACCATCCTCTCCTCCATCCTGGTCTTCGTCTGCCTCGCCCTCGCCTCCATCAACATCTCCTTCTTCGCCGTCGCTGGCAACGAGCTGCACTGGCGCAATGTTGCTCTCGCTGGTGACTCCTCCTCCTGGAGCACTCTGCTTACCGGTCTATTCTCCCTCAGCGTCACCCTGACCGCCATACTCCTCGCAAGCTGGCTCTTGCAAGATGTCTGCTTCATTGTCGCAACCATTGCCCTCGACTTGATCAGATTTCCCTTCACATTTGTCTACTCGTTGATCGCTGGCAACCGCCGCCGTCCTTCCGCCGGCCATTACGCCAATGTGCCTCAAAACGACGCCGAAAACGCCCTCCAACACCGCTATACCGACGACGAGTTAGACTCAGCCTCCGAGCCCAAAATGGCCCAGCCGCCCCGACGCCGCAATACTTTTCTTGGTCTCGCCTTTCATCTCTGTGTCGGCATTGGTCTCCTCGCCCAGCTCGTTTCCTACGCCACTCGTCCCGACCAGACATCCGTCACCTTCATGTCATGGACCCTGCCACTCGTCCCCTTTATGGACTTTGCTCACGCCGCGCCAAACCTCTCAAACCTGCTCACCTATCACGGTCAAGGCTTCAACTATGACAACCTGACAGCTCTGGCCGAGCCCGTCCCTTTTTCTTGGTTGCCCAAAGACGTCAAGCTCCCCGGATTTGAAGACTGGCATGACCACCGGGAACACTACAACGCCGACAAGGACCCCATCAAAATTTCCAACCTCGAGGATCCTCTTCTCCAGCCTCTCCACGCCCATATCAAGGATGTCTCCATTCGCAATATTATGCTGATTAAGCTTGAGAGCACCCGCAAGGATGTCTTTCCCATCAAAAAGGGCGGCCTCATCTGGAATAAGTTTGAAAAATCTTTTGGAAACGGCACCCTACCCAAAGCAGCCCGGGAGCGTCTGGCCACCCTTACTCCCAACGCCAACTACATCACCGGCGACTATGATGATGGTTTCGATCACGCCGAGCAACCACGACGCGGCGGCATCAACGCGAATAATTGCCACACCACTGGTACCTACACACTCAAGAGTTTGCCTGGTACCCTCTGCGGCATTACTCCTCTGGTCGCCGACATGAACCAAGAGTACTACAGCCACGTCTACCAACCCTGCCTTGCCCAAATTTTTGACGCTTTCAATGCGATTGATCACTCATCCGACCGTCAAAAAGATGGATTTACGCCGTACAAGTGGAATTCCCTATACATGCAGTCCGTAACCCATACCTTTGACAAGCAGGACAAGCTCATGCCCGTCATGGGCTACACCAATGAGCGCTTTATTGACTCTGAATACTTGCGCTCTGACAAGGCCAAATTTGGAAAGACGGTTATTGAAGACATCAACTACTACGGCATGCCCGAAAACGCCATTGCAGACTATGTCAGGGATGCCTTTGCCTCGGCCAAGGAGAAGAATGAGCGCGTCTTCCTGACGCACCTGACGTCGACTTCCCACCACCCCTTTGCGCTGCCCAAAGGTGAGCCCTACGTCAGCCTAAGCGAGGACTCGGGTCTACAGGACCTCTCCGGCTACACCAACGCCGCCGGCTTTGTCGACCGCTGGCTAGGCCAGATCTTTGACATTCTCGAAGAGACTGGCGCTGCTAACGAGACTCTCATCGTATACGTCGGCGACCACGGGCTATCGATTGCAGAGAATGCTGCCGTCACGCCTTACTACCAGGCAAACGTGGGCAACTTTCACGTCCCGCTCGTCCTCTCACACCCTAGCATGCCGGCTATTGATGTCAACGACGTTGTCAACTCCAACATGATTCTCCCCACGATTCTCGACCTTCTCATCGAAAGTGACTCGCTCGGCGACTCGGACACCAAGGCCGCGCGGGATCTGGTGAAAAATTACGAAGGCCAGTCCTTGATTCGCCCCTTGCGCAGCCACGGCGAGCCCGCCGACGTGGGCGGCTGGCAGTTTACCGTCATGAACCCAGGCCGCGCGACGCTTTCGGTCCGCGACGCCCGTCACCCAGACTGGCGCGTCGTCATCCCTATTGTGTCTGATATTGAGTGGCGCTTCACCAACATCAAGGATGACAAGCACGAAGACCAGCCGATTCTGGATTTTGGGTACCCTGAGTTCCTGAAAAAGATCGAGGGGGCCTTTGGTGAGGAAGTCTCCGAGTGGGTGGAGGAGGCGACTTTTGTGTCGCGTTGGTGGGTGGACGATAATGCTCGGCGCTGGCGCTACCAGCCATCTTGATCATATACGCACACTTGATCAAACACGCAAAACAGCGACCCTTTTAATGTTAATCATAGCCTCTGTACTTTAAAAATTCGGCAAGGCGTTTGACGGTATGCATTTCCTTTGCATGGTTTGGCTACCACGGCCCTCTTTTCTTCTTTTTCCCTCTTTTTTCTTTGCAACATTGTTTGCGTATCAGTTGGTGGCCAATCCAGAAAGAAGAATGGGCGTTTTCTTTTTTTTTTTTCTTCTTCTTTTCCGAGTTTGGGGTATTCTTCTCTTGCAAACATTCATATAGACTTGGCTATCAGAAAGGGTCAATGTTACTTATCATCATGTCGACATTTGGCATGGTAAACTTGTGCGATGATGAACTTGTGCGACAGGATGATTCCGCAGCCTTGAGAGGGGATCATGGCTGGCGATTGGGCGCCGCGTTTTGGCGGGTCATCGACTGCAGGGTAGAGGGATGATCTATATTACTATAGGAGCCGGGCCCGGCGTCCAAACGTTCCTTAACCACCCCCAGCCTCAATTTTATTCGTCAATTAGTGGAACTAGTTGGCCAAATATTGATGCCCGAGGTCATAGTCGCTCTGAATGAAATGGCCGCCTACCTCCCTGTTGCTGGTAGCTTCACAGTATGTGCTGTATCCCACCCTTGGCATTACCATGGGCTGGATCGACTGGTTCAGCTGTGTCATCACCTTTGACCTGAAATTAGGCCCTATACGCGCAGCAAGGGCTCAACAACCAGATGGAGTCCTCCACTAACATCCTGCTAAACGCAGCGTTTCTCGCATCGCCATGGTGCTCAGTTCGCCACCGTCGCGGAGGGGACGATGATCTAGCGAGAGGCAGCCAAAAAGTGGTTTCCAATACCAAGCAATGAGTGGCCAGGAAAGCGCCGGCTGCAGAATCTTGACAGCCAGAAGCACAGATTGTGCAACCGTCGCGAGAAGGTTAGTGTTGTCATACCCGCCAGTGACGTTCTGTTCAGGAAAACTCATTTTTTACACCACAGACTTTCAAATGTCCTCACGCCAAATAGGCGCGCTGCGATGAAACCTTCCAAAACCAAGCTAAAGCATCTTACCATGCGATTCTTCATCACAACGTACAACCTGTACACAGAGCAGAAGATGGACGGTACATATGCTTCTACGCTACTTTTGGCTGCTCGTCCTCGTTTACAGCTTTGCACGCTCTCAAGCGGCACTGCAGCCGTCAGTGTATCGGGCCATCTATCTTGTGGCACGGGCTTGAAGAACGATACCCTCTTGGTATGACCATGGACATGGATACCGCTCGCCTGATTCGCAAAAGCAGACACTCAGACAAAACTGTTCGGTTACACCTGGACTGTCGTTGCGTCGTATGCCATAGCGAATGTCGAGCGATGGAATGGTTTGCGAGCACTGGCCTAGAACATGGAGCCCAGAGTTCTGTGTGTTTGTGGACAGGCTGCTCTGATCCTGCTATCCAAGGTGTTGTTGGTTGCCATCCGCGTTTTTGGCTCCTCGCTCGCATTTCCTCGCGCGCCACGTTTGGCTCACAAGCGGCCTAGGATATTTTCCGCACCGCAGCCCGGAAGAGGTAGACTGCGCCGTTAAACTACAGCATTGTACGGCAACGGATATCAGACATCTATAAGGGCAAGCGAATCCGGATCAGATCTTGTCATCTTGGATGACGAGTTCTCAATTGCCTTCAAACAACTTTGGGAGTTCTTGACCTTTTGCTGCTAACAAAATGAAACAGATGGTTCCGAACCCACCTCGGCTAGAGAAATAAAGAATTGCCACTTGGCAAGTAAGAGTCGGACACAATCGCGCTTATAAAGTATGGAAGGGGACCGATGGGTAATTTTGGAGAGCGGCGCTGGCCACTGGATTCGGGACGAGGTTGAGGCCGGAAAGCGTTCCACTGTGCCAATGTTACCATATGGGGATGAAATGACATGTTCTGGTTACTTAGGTCGTCTGTTATACTTCAGACAAGGGCTTGAATGAATCATGCCAGAGAATTTTACAAATGCCGCCGTTGAAAAAGCGTATTTATTATTATTGCGAGATAATAGAAGCGTGCGTGCGCTGCAATTTCTGCGAGCACGCCATCGGTCCAGGTCCCCGCCAAGGCCGCTAAAAAACTGCTGGTTTGGCCATTCCCTCTCCGCACCGGTCGCGGCCGAACATCAAATACTTAGGCACGGGTATTCAGCCCCAGCTGGCTGGTCTTGGTAAGGCGATCCCTTTCTTCTTTTAATCTAGGTCCTCGCGTGGCTTTTGAAACACTTTCCGTTTTTCTTCTTCTTCTCGTCTTGCGTCCAAACTTTTTTACATATTGTCTCTCTGCCAAGCTGCGCACGCAACTTGATAGTCCGGCTGCTCCCGTCCGGCGCCGCCACCGTCGCCGTCACCGTCACCGTCACCACTACCACCACTACTCTCTTCTTCCCCGGGTTGCAAAACACGGGGTCGCCAACCAAAACCATGAAGTCCTTTACCACTACCGGCGCCGACTCCCCGCCCGAAAAGGACAGCGGCAAACATGGCCCCGATGCCGACATTGAGCGTTTCCCCCACGAGGGCGGCTCCTCCATCGCCGAGGGCCACATCCAGCAGGACAGGCTGAGGCGCGCCCTGTCTGCGCGCCAGGTCCAGATGATTGCCATTGGCGGCACCATTGGCACCGGTCTGTTTCTTGGCACCGGAAAGTCGCTGGCTACGGGCGGACCCGCCTCGATGCTCATCTGCTACGCCATTGTCGGCGCCATTGTCTTTATCACGATGCTGTCGCTGGGCGAGATGTCGGCTTTTATCCCCGTTGCCGGTAGTTTTTGCACATTTGCAAGGTAAGACGGTGCTTCCCTACGTTGAACTATATTTGCCAAGAAATACAAAAAAAAAATAAAAAAATAAAAAATTGTTGGCCTTGGACTCACGCCACGTCACAGCCGCTTCGTCGACGACGCTTTCGGATTCGCCCTCACCTGGAACTACTGGTTCAACGACGCCGTCTCTACCGCCTCTGACCTCGTCGCCCTGCAGCTGCTCCTCGACTACTGGCACACCAACTTTCCCGGCGTCGCCTTTAGCCTCATCTTTTGGGTCGTGCTCATCGCCGCCAACATCATCACGGTCCGCGCCTACGGCGAGCTCGAGTACTGGCTGTCGCTGCTCAAAATCATCACCATCATCGCCTTCATCTTTGTCGGCATCGCCGTCAACGCCGGCGCCAACACGGCGCACCACTACATTGGCGGCGAGAACTGGCACCTGCCCGGCGCGCCCTTTGTCGGCGGCATCGGCGGCTTCGCCTCCGTCTTTGTCACGGCGAGCTTTGCCTATGGCGGCACAGAGTCCATTGCCATTACCGCCGGCGAGACCAAGAACCCGAGCAAGAACATGCCCCGCGTCGTCAAGAATGTGTTTTGGCGCATCTTGCTCTTTTACATCCTCTCCATTCTGCTCATCGGGCTCAATGTGCCGTATACCAGCGACGGCCTCAAGAACAAGGACTCACGCACCTCGCCCTTTACCCTCGTCTTCCAGATGGCCGGCGCACAAGTCGCGGGCGGCATCATCAATGGCGTCGTCATTACGAGTGTCTTGTCGGCTGGCAATCACGCCTTGTTCGCGGGGTCTCGTCTGTTGTACACGCTGGCGATGCAGGGCCATGCGCCACGCGTCTTTGCCCGCCTGAACAAGGGCCAGGTGCCGTGGGTCGCGGTGCTGGCCACCAGTCTTGTCGCTGGCCTATGTTTCGGTTCCAGCTTTATCGGAGCCGGCCAGCTCTGGGCCTGGCTGCAAAAGTAGGTCACCTCGGATAAACGAACCATGGTGTGTGACCCTGGACTAATGATTTGCAGCATCGTCGGTGTATCGAACCAGCTCAGCTGGATCTCGATTGGCATCGCCTCGATACGCTTCCGCAGCGGCCTCGAGGCGCAAGGCAAAACCCATCTCTTACCTTTTAAAAATTGGACCTATCCCTGGGGGCCCTGGTGCTCCGTCATTCTCAACAGCTTTCTCGTCCTGGTGCAGGGCTGGAGCTCCTTCAAAGATGGCTTCCACGCTGTCGACTTTGTCAGTCTATACGTTGAGCTGCCCGTCATGCTCCTCATGTTTTTGGCCTGGAAGCTTTGGAAGCGCACCAAATTCGTCAAGGCAGAAGAAATGGATCTGGAGACGGACGTCTACAGTCCCGAATTAGATGACGAGGACGAGTACTCTGGGCCCGCTTGGCGGTCGAGGTCGAGAAAGGTGCTCAATTGGCTGTTTTAGCATATTTTGTTTAGCATGAGCATTGCATAGCATGAATCTTTACATGAATTTCTACTACACTTCCTTTTTAGACCTTTAGAGTCAAAGTCAAGAATCCAAGGACTTGGCAAGTGTACATGGATGAAATTGGTATATTATTTTGAACAAGATGACAAGACACAAACTAAACACTGAGCTCGGTAGTAGCTGCGCCCTTGATATATTCGCGATACGGAGCCAAGGCCTTGTCTACAGACCCGCCAGGCCCGCAGTACTTGTCAACAATCTCAGCACTGCGACCGGTATATAGCTCAGCCTTGAGCATGCCATCGAGCTCGCCCCAGATGGGCTGAAAGAAGTCGGAGCTCTTGATACGGTCGACCAGGTCGTTGGGCTTGCCCTCGTTCTTGACCACAGCGCTGGCCTGGTGCGAAAGGACACGGATCTGCTCGTGGGCCTCTTGGCGCGACACCCCCGTAGCACAGAGACGCATGATGATGGTCTCAGTGACCATGAAGGGCAGCTCGGCCTGAATGTGGGCAGCGATGCGCTTAGGATACACGACGAGCCCATCGGTGATGTTGTCGAGCCCGATGAGAATGGCATCGGCCAGCAGAAAAGTCTCGGGAATGTCGATGCGGCGGACGGCGGAATCGTCTAGCGTGCGCTCCATCCACTGGTCGGCGTGCGTGGCCGCAAATGTGGCGGGCTTGCTGAGGAGCTCGCGAGATAACGAGTACACGCGCTCGGAGCGCATCGGGTTGCGCTTGTACGCCATGGCCGAGGAACCAATCTGGGAGCTCTCAAAGGGCTCTTCAATCTCCTTCCAGTGGGCTAGGTGACGAATGTCGCCGGTGATTTTCTGGGCAGACGAGCCCAGGCCGGCGACGGCGTTGGCAACAAGCAGGTCGACCTTGCGCGTGTACGTCTGCGTGGAAACGTCGTAGCAGCTGGGGAAGCCGAATTTCTTGCAAAGCAGCTCGTTGAGCGAGTCGCATTTGGCCGAGTCGCCCTGGAAGATCTCGAGGAAGGAGGCTTGGGTGCCGGTGGTGCCCTGGGCGCCACGGAACTTGAGCTCATCGCGGGCCTGCTCGATGCTGTGCAGGTCGAGCATCAAGTCCTGCGCCCACTGGGCGGCACGCTTGCCGACGGTGATGAGCTGGGCAGCCTGCAGATGGGTGTAGGCCAGGGTTGGTTCGGCTAGTACAATGTTGGCGGCGGATTCGGGGCGAAATCGCAAAGTGTATACTTACCCTTCCATTTGAGGGCAAAAGCGGCCAGGTTGGAGATGACCTTGGCGAGCTTCTTTGTGAGGAGGTCGAGCCCATCCTTGAGGAGGATGAGCTCTGCGTTATCGGTCACGTAGCAGCTAGTAGCACCTATTCAACATTAGCGGCATGCCCGCGAGTAGCGTCAAGCCAACGTACCATAGTGAATGATGCCGGCGGCAGCGGGAGCCGCAATACCGAAAGCGTGGACATGCTGTGATTCGTTAGCGCCACGCGACTCGTGGACATATTCGAGTTGAACGTCGTCTTACAGCCATGACATCCTATGACTCGTTAGTACAGTATATGAAACAAGCTAACACGTTGGTAGTGAATTATAGAGATGGAGGACAATAGGGGCAAAGGGTAGATATTACATGTCTTCGGATCTTTTCTTCCTTGCGGGCCACCTCAAAGTCTTGGTCAGTGACGGTCAGATTGGCCTTCATCTGCTCGAGGGCCTCGGTGGTAATGGTGTCGATGCCGAGCTCCCTTTCGCTTTCGGCAAGGCCTAGCCAGAGCTTACGCCATGTCGAGTGCCTTGATCGCTGGCTGAACAGCTGCGACATGGCGGGGCTGCAGTACCGCGCTGTGAGGGAGGTTTGGTAGCTGTCGTACGGCGAAGCCATCTTGGATTGCTCAATCGAGAGGGATGTTGTGCGTTTATTGTATCGTAGACGGTGATTCTGGACGAATTGTCGAGCTCCGGGTTGGCAAACTGCTGGGACTCGATGAGGTTAATATATCCTTGTCTTTTTCTCGCTTTCTGGGTCGCGTGAGACGAGATTGAGGTTGGCAAACTGCTGTGACTCGACGAGGTTAATTTTTTTTTTCGCGCTTGGTGGGCTTGGTGAAGTGCAAAGATAGGTTCTGCCGATGTGGAGCTACACGCAGACCTCTTTACTTTACTACTACAGGTCGCAAAACGGAAAGGACTGCTTGTATGCGCTGATGCCAGCCTCAACGGTTCTAATCACTACATGACTAAATTATGTATGCTTTGAATTTTCAGCGACGTGTCGCAAAGGAGCGAAATGAATTGCTCTTTCTGGTTGCCACATCGCGGGGTACTGGCACTTGCCCATGGCGGCGGGTCTTGGTTGATAGGTAGTTAGTCATCAGGCCACTTGTCGATCTGGATAGCAGTATCCGTACTCCGTACGTATTATTATTAGACATGTTGGACTTACATAAAGGTCGCATGAATGCAATCTTACCCGTCTTCATGGTGGGGTCGAAATGGATCAATTCTATTCCTTTTCTAAAACTCCTTTCTACCCCGCTACTCCACTTGACCCTTCATCAAAGTAACCCCCGATATTCTAGTAATTCTAACGTTAGACTACGAATATGTTTAAAAATATGCATCTAGTTATGTACGTCAAACCCGTTCTCCTATGTAACAACTTGGACTTTTCTTGACTCAATCTTCAAGGGGCGGCCTTGATGCCATCCTGGACGGGATAAGAGGGGAATTCCCACGAGACGCTGCGCTTCAGCAGCTCGTACTCGAGACCATGCGGGCCTGCATTGAGATACAGGAACTTGGTCATGGGTACTGTAGCGTGGTAGCTGAATGGCGTGCCGGCGGGGATGAAAGCAACATCACCCTGCAGGAGATAGGTCTTCTTGTAGCCCTCAACAGACAGCACGAGCTGGCCGTCGTCCAGCTGAATACCAAGATGGTGGGGCAGGGTAACGTGCGACTCGGTCTCATTGTCGCGCTTCTTGGACATGATGATGGTGCCCATGGTAAAGTTGTTGTTGTGCGAGTTGTCCACCGTGGAAATGGGCTGGATGACCTTGTAGCCCTGGTCTGTGTTGAGGAACTTGGGGCCGTAGTTGTTGGCGACAAAGTACGGCTTGGTAGGCTCCGTCGGCAGCTCGTTGGTGCCGTTGTGCCAGTTCAGCCCCTCGGCGCTCGCGGTGCCGTTGACAAAGTCGCGGCGCGGACTCCACTGCTCCTCCGGCACAGCAAAGAGATCCAACGGCTCAAGCAGCTCGTGCAGCTCCGGCGTCATGGGCCCGTACGGCTCCTCGTCGACGGCATCCGGCACATACGGTGCGTGCACGCCCGACGCGAAGCGGCCCGACGAGACGCTGTCAAACAGCTACTCGAAGCCGGCGGGGTGGAAGGCGTGCGTCAGCTGCGAGTCAGGGTCGATGAGCTGGAAAGTGTGGAGGACGCCGGGCGGGACGTTGCCATAGTCGCCAAAGCTGGCCACGCGGGCCTCTTCCTCGCCGCTGGTGGTGTTCTCCTTGGTCCAGAGCTCGACGCGGCCGCGGGAGCAGTAAAAGTGCTCGTGATAGGTCTTGTGCGTGTGCGGGCGCGCGTTCAACCAGGTGGTTACCTTGCCGTTGTGCTGCACCAAGCTGAAGGCGCCGCCGGAAGAGTTGGCCGTGATGGAGAAGGTGATTGTTTGCGTCTTGGTGAGCATGACGGCCTTGCCGTGGAAACGCGGCAGCACATAGGGACGCACAAAGTCTGGCGCCGCGTCGACGGTGAGCGTCTGGTTGCCGCTGCAGGCGCCCTTGCTCTCCGTGCCGGGCACGAGTGAGGCTAGTGCAGCCAATGCTACTGGGGAAAACTTAATGATGGCGACAATGGAACAAGCACAGGACAGTAAGGAGCAATGGGTGAGTGACGGGTAGAAAGAAGACGGCCGCAGAGCATCGTTTTATACCCGTCTCTCTCCTGAATTCATTCAGCAACGGCTGACCAACTTACAACGGGGAGCCGTGCTGAATCACTGTAACTGCGACTCTACGACTATCCCGCACGGTGGATATAACTAGTTTGCAGGGCAACTACTCGTACTATTATGGGTGACGTGTGCGTGATTGGTGGCGCTAGCAGTGCCGCTGAATAAGGTAGTTGGCTGCCCACGATTCATGTTCATATCTCGCCGTCGCCTTGTCGGCCATCGCTCGAAAGCCTAATTGTGGCTTATAGCTGCCTTCTACCTGGTGCAAGAAATAAATTGTCTTGGCATCAAGGCTGGCGTGGCCCTGTGGATAGTTGGATGTCAATCTTTATTAAAAGCAACTATGCTAATAATTAATAAGTTATAAGTTGTCATATCCTCCGTACTCGGTAAATACATCTCGGGAGGTCGGTCCGTGGCACGCGTATATAGGAGTAATGCACCGCATCTGAGCTCGGACCAGCTGCTTATTTTTTATTTTCCTGACGGACCAGCGAGGCAGAAAAATTTGCGGCCCACCTGCTTCTCGAATACATTAAGAACCAGGTTCCTGACATTTGTGGCACAAGTCTCGCCAATGGGTCCGACCGGGTCTAACCAACGGGCAGTAACTAGTCCTGGACGTAGATGTTTCTGACACCGTTTTCCCGAATAAACTCCGTCGTCGTAGTTGGGGGTGATGAGTTGGCCATACTCGGAGATGATGATGCTGGCTACTCACATGCCAAAGTACTATACATGTTGGTGTGGCCCTTGAGATACGCTTCCATGGTAGCGCTGCCACTCTCCGCCTCTGGCTGTGATCGCCGTAGTATATCCTCAATCGCCCATGAGACTCGCTCCGCGCCGACCATGGCGCCACCAATATTCGCCGCGCCCGGGCCGAGGCGCAGCGCCGCCAGCCTGCCCACCATGAACAGCGGCACGTCGTCCCTCCACGCCAAGTCGTCGTTGAGACAGGGGAATCCGCCAAAGCCCTGGACGGGATGCTTGCGCAGAATCGTCTGCAGATATGGCAACGATGTGAAATCCGTTTGGATGCCGGTGGCAAAGTACATAAAGTCCATTGGCGGCAGGTCCACGGGTGGATTTGTTACAATGTGCCACTTGCCGCCGTCCTCGCCTTGGCCTTGTTCGAAACGGGCATCAACGATGCTGGTGCTGGTAATGAGACTGACCTTGCCGGTAGAGACGTGCTTTTTGATGATCTTGTGGTAGATGGGGGTGAGGCTGCCGCCTCCGCGCGCCGTCTTGATGATTTCCAAGCGCTCCTCGTCCGAGTCCGCCAGCCAGAAGCGAGCTTGTTCCGTGTTTTTGTATTTGCCCATCCATTCCAAACTGAGGTCGAACAATTTCACACGACACGGCCCTCGCATAATGTGCCAAACCTTTGTGATACCCCGGCGGATGGCGAGGTCTGTAAGTTGCGCAGACGTCAGGCCACCGCCAACGACAACAACATGGGTCTGCTTTTTGGCCTTGATGCGGCCCTTCAAGTAGGGATCTGGAAACTCCTTGACCTGCATGCTGTGGCAGGCCTGCGGGGGTTGGCCGTTTATGCTAGTCATGGATGGAATCGACGGCACCTTGGCAATGTTGGCAGCCCCCACCGCCATTACGACAGTTCGCGCGTAGTGAGTCCCCTTGTTTGTCTGCACCGTGAATAGCTTCTCTGTCTCATCGGGAAAAGTTTCCACATATCCAAAGTCCAAGTCCTGGACAGACTCTTTCTGTAATACGCCGGCTTCGAGATCGTAGCGCTGCGTTACCGACTCACAGTGATCTTTGAAGACCCCTCGAGACGGCGTAAAGTAGTCGTTCTTATCTCGCACATTGATGGCGACACGGGCTGCCTGTCTGGTTTGAGTTAGCAGGGATGTCGGCATGTTTGTGAGGCCTTTACATACTTGCCACCACAGTGCCGGCCAGCTGCTTTCTTGTGGCCATGCTTGCTGACTTCTTTTCCGACACAGTTCCGGATCTCGACCAACTCGTCCTCGCGATTGTTTTCATATGTATACGCCAGGAGTGAGTCGCGGTCAAAGGGATCGGCGTGCCAGAGCATCGGGCTTCGAAGGTGCGAAATCTCGTACGTGTGAAAAAGGTAGTGCCAACGTGCCAGCCACTGGTCAGAAGTCGAATCCAGCACCATCATGTTGTATCCGGCCCCCGTTCTGGATGGGCGAGTCTTGATCTTGCCACTCTTTGTTTGCTTCAAAGAGACTCGGTTGCCATGTTTCCCAATCCATCGAAACCGGCGGTGCTCCTCATCGGTAAAGAGCGCCGACGGAGTTTGCTCTCGGAGTCTGGCCGCCATAGCGAGGCCACATACGCCGCCTCCAATAATGATAACATCGTATATAACCTGTTCCGTCATTTTCAGATCAGGTTCGGCCCTGTATAGGCTAGTTTTGATTTGAACAGGTCCAGAGCTTTCAGTCTCCGACAAAAGCTGGTGGTGCAATAATCTCGTGCGTCTGGAAGCTGCGTTTCTTATACAAGGTTCCCTCTGACAACCCTGATGGCCCTGTCCATTTCTAAGACTGTTGTCTATTTGCGAATGCGCGTCCCGTCAACAGCCACCCTGATGGCGCGGGACCATCAGGGTGCTCGAGAGACACGATCTGGCCGGCGCTAGGCTGCGTAAAAGAAGAAACAAAAAGTCGATTGGCCTTTTGTACGGATCAGATTCTTTCATGTAGAAGAAAAAAATCACATATGCCTATGAATATGGGTTGTGACGATTGGTCGATTCAGTGGCAGAGTGTCTTCTAACCAAATCACAGGCGCTTACCAGCCTCAATCATTGCCTACGCGACCAACGGGATACGGTTGAGATATAACATAGTTCCAACTGAGATTATCGTCACTTTGTCTCGTTCTCGATGCGACCACGAGCACCGTCCCCTCGATCATCTGAAATACTCGCGGAGATTGTGGGTTCAAGGGCTTGCTTAGTTGCCATGCCGGCCAACATACTGTATGACGCTGTACTGCTTTACCAACAATTCGCTAGGCTATTTGGCGTGTTCTATCATAAATCCGGAGAAGAATTGCGTGACAGCGGCGGGCTCATTCAGTGGCCCAATGTATGAGACGTGTTGGTCCGGGCGCAGCACCACAATGCAGCCTTGTTCAGAAATGCCACATTCCTTGTAAATATCGCCGTGTTCCTCATGATATGGATTGTCATCGACGAAGATCTTATCATAGTCGTATCCGTCGGTTTCGGAGAATCGTCTAAAGACGGAGGGAAAGTCAAAAATGGTCACGGCGGTGCGCTGGGCCTTGTGCACGGCAAAAATCTCAAACACGGCGTCGACGGGACCGTCGACAGGCGTGAAGCGAGAAACAAAGGAATGGCTCGCGTCAAAGTCTTCCGCGACGGCGTTGAGCTGCGCCGCCTGCTCGGGGCGCTGCACGTTGCCGGGAAAGACGAGGACGCGCCACCGGCCGTTGCTCGGAAGCAGTTCGTGGAGATGCCAGGGTCGGGCGTCTGCCTGGCTGAGAACCTTGAAACTGGGGATGCGCATGCCGACAGTGAGCTCGGGTGCTAGTTCCTCTTTGGATACAAGGCGAGCGTTTTCAGCACCGGCTGAGACGTCTGTTCCATCTCCCTGGGCCGCCGCATCGCCGGCCTTGGCAACGATGATGCTAGCACCATAGTTCACCTTGGTTCCGCTCACGAATAAGTTGTTGTCCTCGAGTGTACTCTTGAAGTCGGACATTTTGACGCCTTCGGTATCGGCTTCATCTCTGGCGGGGCGACCAGAAAAGAGACGAGAAAATTTGTGGTCAAATGCTATCAGATCCTGCGCCACCTTTCTTCGTTCAGACTGATACGTCTTGAGGATGGATCGGCTCGCCTGACCTTTGACTACACTGGCAACTTTCCATCCAAGGTTAAATGCTATAATACAGTCAGCTCTTACTATACGGATAAAGCGCAATCATGTACTTACTATCCTGCATGCTCACATTCATACCCTGACCGGCTTTGGGGCTGCAACATGTCAGCAACCGAGTGTAGTCGCTCAAGAATCGTCCGCTTACCTGTGCACGGCATCACCGGCGAGGAAGACTCGTTCGTGAACCGAAAACTGCGTTCCGACTCGCTGGCCAATCTGGTAGGCCGTCCACCAGTCTATCGTTTTATACGAAATCTTGTATGGCGCCAGAATCTTTTGCGCCTCGGCGAGAATAGAATCGGGGCTGATGTTGGAACGATCAGCGCGACTGCCCGCCTCGTCGCCGGTTTTGGCCGTTTTCGTCAGCTGCACGTATACCCGCACAAGCTTGTTCTCGCGCGGAATAATCATGATGCTGCCCGAGTTGGCCGAGTGAATGGCGCAGCGCATGCGAATGTCGGGGAAATCGGTAATGGGCACAATATCGAGCACACCCCAGATGTAATCTGTCGATTCGCCTTCAAGAGCTAGGCCAATCTGCCTTCGTGTCCAAGAGTGCGCCCCGTCGGAGCCCAGTACATATCTTGCACGCACAATCTCCTCCATGTTGGCCTTTTCGTTGAGCTTGGAAGCGGCGAGGAGGTCTTCCGTGTCATCCTTTGCCAAGTTACTCCTGTACAAGCCGTCCGTTGTCGCCGAGGCCACCTGTGCGGGCGTTGCCTCTTCCTCAGTCAGATGCCGCAGCGCAACCGTAATCGGATAGGCTTCCAGGTCGTCGACGGCCGCTTCGTCAATCTTGAGGCTTGTCGGCATAACAGCGCGCTCAACACGGATATCGCTGCACTGTTCAATCTCGTCGAGGAAGAAGCGCTCGATGCGCCCTTGCTGCAGGACTGACTGCTGGAAGCGACTCAAGCCGGGCACAGTGTCGGCCATGCGGTCGCTGCGGCGAAGAACACCGGCCTCGTCGGGGTTCCACATGCAGAACTCGAGCACGTGGTTGGACTCGCGCCATGCGCGGTGGCCAAAGCCTAATGAGTCCATAATCTCCAGCGTACGGCACTGGAGGCCGTCGGCCTGGCCGTTGAAGACCTTGGTGCTGCGCTTGTCGACGATGCGTGTGCTGATGCCACACTTGGCCATCCAAGCTGCCATCATCAGACCAGCTGGGCCGGCACCAATGATGAGCACATCAACGGAACTCTCTTTAACGGGTGCCATGTTTGCCATGTCAGGGGGGACTAATCAGGGGAAAGCTAGATTGAGAATGAACATCGATCTTCGCGGGGCACATATCGGGTCTATATATCAGCCCCATCGGCGGCAGGACCGGGACCATGACGCGTGTTGGGGATGGGAATTTTGGTAAACATCAGTCAGAACTTAGCAAGGCAAGGGTGTAAATGTCATTGGTTGAATAAGCCATATGGTATGTATGGGGCGACCGGGCAATCTAGATCAGTCATGATTATTCAGCCTTGTACATGCTCTTCACATTAATTACCCCGCAATCGGTGCACCCGGATCTCGCAAGCCGGAGGTCGCTGAGTATTCCCGCCTTGCTCGTACTTTGTACAGCATATGCTCTTTTTGCCAGAGGCCGCACGCAGATTTGAAGGAATTTTCAAGTTTCATCATGTGCGCTCTCTCAAGATTGATCATTTACTCCTGAGTTTGAGTAGTTGTTATTTTATTCTCTCTCTGGTCCGGCAGTGCTTACAAAGTCCCCGATCGTTAAGGTTTTGTTCGGCTAGTCGTAAGCGAATCATCCGGAAACAGTAGGATCATCCGGAAACAGTAGGGGAGCCGATATTTTCGCCAGTTCGAGGGTGATGTTGGATCGCCCCTAGGGCAGCAACTTCTTCCTTGTTTGTTGTGGAAATCTTTTCTACATTGGGGTATTGTGTACGAAGCGGCCGGCAATAACTCTAGATCTCGGGAAGATCCGCACAATTTCATTTTTATCAAGGCCGCGAGGTGCATTATATATTAGGTTACTTATAGCCTACCCTGTTGGGTGTCGCGGATTTGCGCTTATTGCTTGGTCGGCATCTGAATGCCGGTCCGCCAATCACACAATATCTGTACAGTGTTGCTCCAGACCCCTCATCGATTCTCTGTTTTTATTGGATAACAGTTTTGCTATCAAGGTATCGTGCTGCGCCTCGGCGGGAGGGATCAAGGCAGTCATTTCGAAAAGTAGTCAGCATAACAAGGAACATAATGTCGTTTGAGCCTCCACAGCGGCGTGCAGCTGAAGAAATGACGAGGTCGAAAGTCTATGTTGAAGTGGGCTCGCCCAGACCTTGGCAAAATTTGGCGTGTTGTTCCAAGTTAGAAAATCAGGCGACGTTATTTTATCGGTATTATTATGAGTATTGCAAAAAGGCTGGTCGGCCTGACTTGAAACGTCATGACTCGCATCTCAACCCTGACATGAAGCCACGGACAATTTCGCAAAATCTCGTCTACGCAATTGGTGGAAATTATCTTGGATTTAATCATCGACCTGTATTACTAGTAACCCCCCTATTTCAAGCATGGCCACATCGAAATTTTGAACCAGCAAATTCCGACTTTGAACAAGCACTTCACAAAGTAGGTCGCGGGATCCCTTTGGCTCTGCCGCGCACGCTCGGATCGAATGGAAGAACCTTGCTCCCTATGCGCCCATCTGAACTGGCCGTTGAGCCTGAAACGCAAGTGCCGTTCTTGAATGCAATCTTGGCCGCCTGCCTCCACGACTCAGTGACATCCAGCACCATTTCTTGCGTGTAAAACAGTCGACAGTTGGCCGCCTCGTACTTGAAGTGCAACGGAAAGCCGTCGGGGTCGTCGCCGCTGTACGCGTTGCGTATGTTGACCGAGCCGCCATTGGCAGTGTCTTCGAGAAAGGGCAAGATGGGCGGGTCGCGAATGTTGGGAATTTCATCGTTAACACCTTGGAGAAGCTTCCGTCCACCCTTCTTGCGCCGAGCGTCTTGCACCAGCCCTGTGATGAGATCTTTATTTTGCGCATTCTCCAACACTTCAGATCCCTTGACACCTCCGATAGCCTGCATGGGTTTGTTCAAGGGCCGGCCGCCGAGCGCAATGGTGCGAATCCCAAAGTTTCGCACCATCAAACCCGTGAAAATGGTGCATGCCGATGCGCATGTTCCGTCCGTCAGGATAACCATATTCTCCGGCTTCCACGGCGCTTCACGCTGTTTCTGGTCCTTGTCTGGTTCATAACCACGCAGGAAAACATCTGGGTCAGCCAGGTATCGAGCAGAAGGGTCTCTGTGGAAGGCGGCTGTCATGTTCTGGCCCTTGACAGGCGGAGCATCAAAAAATTCGTCTGAAGTGTCAACGGTTGTATTCTTAGGCCCGACTGGCACACCCTCAACGCCTACAAGCAGCCCCGCCGACTCGTTAAAGCTCTGAGACTTGTTTGTAAGCTCGAGGCCACCATTCACGCGGTATCGATCAAAGGCGTCAAATGGAGCCCCTGGAAAGAATGTGGTATAGGCAAAGTCGGCCAAGTCCAATGAGCCGCCACCGTTGGCCGACATGTCGATGATGAGCTTGTCGCGACCCTGCGCCTTGGCCGCCGCGGCCGTGCGGTCTACTACATCGCCAAACTCGAGAACAAAGGAATTGATATCGAGATCCGGCCCAGTAGGGTCAGCAACGTTGAGAGGCACGAAGCTGAGGAAAGAAATGACAGTAGTGTCGCGCAACTCTGTGTCGTTCAGAGCATAGCTAGCTACATTATCGTTTGAGTGCTTGGCAAGTGGAAGCGGATATCCTGGAAGCGTAGGACTGGGCGGCGGCGGCGGCGCGGGCGAGGACGGCGGCGGCGGCGGTGTTGGTGGTGTTGGTCCCCTCCTTGGTGGCACTTCAAATCTTTCACGAAAGTCCTGGCCGGATCTGATGCCACAGAGATCAGTCGTCGGAAGTGTGATGATGGAGTTTGTGACCACCCTCTCGGTGCCGTTTTTGTGCACAATGGTGTAGTTGTCGGGAATGTCGAACACGGACAACAGTGCCTCGCCTAACCCTTGAGCAGCGTTGGCAGGAGCCGAACCGAAAAGACTATTGAGTTGTGCATCGGGGTCTTGGAAGCCCTGGGGAGTCCGCAAAGCCTCGTTCTCCAAGAATTCGTAAACATCCTGACCATCTATGGTATCAATAGGAGACGCAGTGGAAGTCGCATTCCCTGGTGCAAAGATGTCCTCGGCGGCAAAGACCTGGGGCAGTTCTAGTCCATCTTTGGAGACTGACGCAAAATCTAAGCCCTCTCGAACTTGGCGAAATGCGGTAAACAGGCCCGGCGTGTAGCCAAAATGGTTGTCATGAGCGGCAACAAACTGATTCGACGATTTATTAGCACCAGTTAGGCAGTGTTTCGGGGATTTCTCTTGCTTGCATACCAGACTCTGAAGGTCCGTCATGACATCGAATTGTGTGTCGTATTCGTTGCCCTTTAGCTTTTGCTCCATAGCCTCCAACCCGCCCATTAAATCAACTCCCGAGAGTAGATACTCTTCTGGGGGATTTTTGAGAATCTCGATTGTGCTTTGGTATTCGAGGTAGGGACGCATGTAGTTAAGGAGAGCAATGTCTTCGCGCGTTGCTACTGGGACAGACTTGAGGCATGCTGTGCCTACGGACGGTCGCAAATCGAGAATGATGGGCTCTGGCGACGTCTTGTCTCTCACAGCTTCGAACGCTTTGCTGATCATTGCGCATGGATCATCGATATTGTTGGTGCTTTGCACGCCGAATGTAGATATGGTCGGGGGTGCCTTGATAGCTGCATTCATGAGATTTCGATACGGCTTCAAGGCCAGAGCCGACCCAGCCATTACCAGCGCGTACGGTAACATTGTGGCTGGATAGAAAATTCGGATCGAGTGCCGGATAAGCAGTATTTTAGCAGTGAAACAGTTTATTTTGACTAGATCTGCAATGATCCGACGATTTACAGTGGCAAGCTAGAATACTATTTATAAGACCAACCATTGTCATGGAGATGTTCTGCGTGATGAAGAAAAAGGTTACATGGTGGCTGGTGATGAAACGCGGCAAGCAGGAATCCGGTTTCACTGAATACTTTTCACCATGTGCGAAGCTATCATGCAAACTAGAGTGTGAAACACCACCCCCAGACGGAGGGAGGAACATCAGCGTAACATCAACCGTTCAGAAGCAGAAGCTAGAGAATGATGTGATTAAGGTTCTTCTATGCAGCTGTAGAAATTTAAAACGCGTTTCATTTGGTATCATAACATACTCGCCTGCAACATTCGATCAGTCGGTTGCTGGCTGGGTCTCTTGGCCAAGTAGCGCATTTCGTCTCGTCCTCGACCAGCCAGCCCTTTTACCTGGTGACTGTACAGATTACCCGTAGTTAGTTAGAGTGATGATCTAGTGTCGGTAAGGGTGGACGAACAGGCGACCCTCAACAGTTGACCAGATTAAAGATCACGTCTAAATTAAGTAGCCCACAAGCTGCCAATTGAGTTTGTTCGTCATAAAAACCCTTTACTACGCGCCATCGACAAGCGCATCATTTTCCCTCCAACTTGTCAATGCAACTGCACAGCTTTAACGGCATGCCCAGTAGCCGACTTGGTGTGCGGGGGACATGAACCACATGAATCTGCGTCAGCCACGCCGCTAGGCAATGGCTCTGCTTTTATGAACAACCTTGAAAGCGATAACTAACAATAAGGTAAATTTTAATAAGCCTCTTGAAAGAAGGCCAAGGCATAGTCACTTCAAACGTCCTTGACTTGCTGACTCCAATGCAGAGTAAAGATGAGTTTCATGATAGAACTTTCATCGTAACAGTACTGTGCTAGACACGTTCCACATCGCCAGCCACAGCACTTACATCGGCCAAGTGACCATCGCTCTGCTTGACCATGACGGCCTTTTGCAGGGCCGCTCTGGGTGGAAATCTAGCATTAAAGACTTCGTCCATTTCTTCTAGTGTGCGACCTCGTGTCTCGACACCCAAGAAATACCACACAGCGGCATAGGTGAGATTGAGGCCAACAAAGACAAAGTAGTAGTGAAAATCGATGGCCTCGAGGGCAACGGCAGTAACGTAGGTATTATAAAGATTGGCACAATTTGACAGAATGACGTGCTAGGATGATCAGTCAGCTTTCTTGGCCGGAGAGTTGGAGCAAAAGGACGACGACGTACGATTCCCATCCCCTTGGCTCGCATCGGCGTGGACAATACTTCGGCGCAGTACGTGGCCGTGAGGGGCGTGTAAATGAAGGAGTAGGCACAGCCAAAGAGGAATATCTACCGGTATTAGTAGAGTCATCTGTAAACGTGGCCAGGAAAACGTACAAAGGCAATACCTCCGTTAGTAATAGTCGAGCTTACATCCGTTTTGCCGCCTTCAAAGTAGCTTGAGAAGCCGGTGACGCCACCAAACAGGCCGGCGAGGACGATGCTGCCCACCCAGAGCTTGCTGCGGCGCCCAACACTGTCATTCAGCGCCGAGCCCGCAACCGCGCCGGCACCCGAGACAATCGTGTTGGCAAATGTCAGCAGCAGCTTTCTCTCGGGCGTCTTGACACCGAGCAGCTTGTACATGGACGGCAAGTAGTAGGTGAGGACCGAGTTGCCGCTCAGCTGCGCAAAGACGGACATGAAGGCCATCATGGCGAAGCGCCATCGGGCATTATGCGAGTCGACCAGACCGTAGTAGTTCCAGACGCTGGCTCTCTTTTGCAGCTCGATGCCGGCCTCGAACTCGCGCAGCTCCAGCTGCACCATGGGGTGGTGCATGTCGCCGCCGCCGTGGTACTTTGCCAGGATGGCGGCCGCTTTTTCCTTTTTCCCCCACATGGTCAGCCACCGCGGCGACTCGGGCACAAGCAGCGCGCCGGCGCAGATGAAGAGCGGTGGGATGAGCTGCAGGCCGAGGGGCAGGCGAAAGGCCGTTTCGCCGGGGGACTTTACAGCGGCGTATGCGACGCCGGTGGCGAGAATGGCACCCGTGTAAAAGACTGTGCGTCGTTAGCGATGAGCATTGACGGCAATGCCTGCGCGCGGCGGGACTTGCAAGTGTTGTAGTAGCCGACGACGCGGGCGCGCCATTGGGGAGGTGCGAGCTCGAGCGCATAGGTCGGCGCGGATGATGTGCCGATTGACACACCGAAGCCGAGGACGAAGCGGCCGCCGAGGAGGTAGGCGTCGGATTGGGCGGCGGTCTGGACGGCGGCGCCGACCATGATGAGGACGGAGCCGGTCATCATACCAGCGCGGCGACCAAATCGATCGCAGATGGGGCCGGTAAAGAGAGAGCCAATCATGTTGCCAATGGTGTAAATCATAAAGATGCTGATTTGTCAGGAGACATGCTCAAAAAATGGAAAAAAAAAAAAAAAGATGTTCGTCGCGTGTACTTACATGCCGGTAGCAGAGCCAAGTTCATTGTGGTGAAAGTACTTTTGATACTGCGGCATGGCATTGATGGAGCTGAAAATGGACTTATCATCTGTCAGCTTCTAATGAACAGCAGCAGCCCACAAGGTCAGTTGCATACACCATCAAACCCGGACGCCGTGGCGTTGAGGGCCGCGACGAGCAAGATCAAGTACAGCTGGATGCTTGTCTTGGACCAGGGATCTAGCGGCGCGGCCGTGATGGTCTCGTAAAAGTGTGCGTTGCCCTGCATCTCGCGAATCTCGGCCGCATTGTGCTTGTCAATGGACGGGCGGCCGTCTTGGGTCGTGGATATGTGTTGCATCTCAGGCTGAAGGTCGTCGGCTGGTCTGCCCATGGCCAAGGACAGTGAATGAGTTTGGTGTCGCGATGGTAGGAGAGATCAAGAGTCAAGAGATGAAAGAGCAAGAAGAGCAATTGGCATACATTTATGACACGGGCCCTTTACAGCTGTCTGGTCTCCTTGATTCGTTCTGGAGTGTGGTTAGCGGTAGTGGGCTTGGCTCGTCCCCCACAGTACACAACGGGGTTGACCCCCACTGTGAAACAGCTGGAGACTGGTTCTTGGACGGGGGCGATGACTAGGGAGCTTTCATCGTCGAGATACGCGAGAGTTTGATTCGTTGATCTCGCCCGGGCTTATGAGCTGTATTTGCCCTTGTCCAACTTTCAAAAGTCTTGTGCTGCTGTCAAGTCACATACTACACACACCATTGTGGGGGTTACCATGTTGGTAAAGGTCGAGTGCCGAAACGAGGAGCCAGGAATCTGCAGTACGATTCTTCTATCAACCCCGCATTTGCTTCGAAATCCACAGTAAAGCTCCTTTCCAAGGGGCAGCTAGGCAGCCACAGTAAAGACCCCCCAATTTGTTTCATTGTCACATCTTGACATCTCTAAAGTGTAACTCGCCATCTAGGCAGTCCTAAGCAATACCTCTCTGCAAATATTCATCTTCATTTCCTTTTCAAAGTAATTTTGTATAGCCTTGTATTTTGCAGCGCCATTGTATCCCACAGTTGCCTAACTGCATCACTGCTGCCCTTGATCGCGGTAGTTGCACCCCGCATTTTGCTGTAACGTTATTTTCCTTCCCCCCACCTAGCCTTGTCAAGAACGCATTTCGTCACTCGTGCCTCGGTAAAGCGTCGCTCTCGTTGAAGGTGGACGAAGAGATTTCCGCCGCCCGGAATGTCCGTGAGCAAGTAGACCAGCGTCCTTTCTGCTTGGTAGACAGAGGTGACCGGGCTGATGAACGGCGCCGCTCCGTGTGTGGCATCGAGCAGGTCGGTCCGAAGAGGCGTACGTAAAGATGAGCCACTCGAGGCTTTATATTGTGTTTGCATGTTACTGTGTCCATAACCGATCACTTCTTACTTCCCTTATAAGACGAATGCTACCTTTTGTGGTTTGGAGAGACATCTTTATGCCTCAATTGCCCGAGTAAGCCATCTAATGAAGTCTATGTGAGTTTCATTAAGAAATTTCTGGCAACACCGCAAGCACTCTCTTAAGCAACTATTCGTGGAATATCTAAGATTCTCCCCCTATCAGCCTCTTGAACGCTTTATTCCACGATGTGTCCTGAGGTCTTCATGCTGCTTTGGCAGCACCTGTACCCCAAACGAACGGCGCTTATAGGTTAATAAGACCACCCTAGATTTACGTTACGTCAATTTTTGCCATGGCTGATACTAATACCTGCTTATATAAAAGGACTTACAATGGGTCCTACTATTGGGTTTGTTTTACCTTTGCTTCTTTCACCCTGTGCTTGAGGATCCTAAGGTTATCCTGTGTTAGTCATATCATAGCTTACACAGATTATACTTATGACTTACAAATGCTGCCCCTGGTGGGTTTGGAAGCGCAAGCGCAACCCCAATAATCATAGTGATAACTGCTGCGAATTTCATAATATATAAAATAATGTTATTAAAGCAAGTCACGGATATTAGTCTGTGGTATAGCTTACTCTAAAAGCAAGGCTTCTGGCGGATACAATAGTATTATATACTTTTTATTCTTGTTGTTATCTTTATAATCTAGGAATGTGCTGTCTCTACTAATGGACCAAGGAATACAGGTGGATACAATTTCGCCCTAGTTGCCCAAGCGACACAATTGTGCGAAGCAGTTAGCTAGAGACGACTCAGAATCATTTTCCCTGTGCATTCCTTTCCCTAGACTTCGTTCCTGCGTGAGTCAACACTTCTCCCTAATGTCGACCAAGGCTTTGGATCGTCATAGCAACATAAAAATTAGCTGCATTTTATTGTCATTTTAAGGAAGATTTAGACGGCTTGTTTCCGTACAACGTAGAAGAATTTTTTTTCCCTTGTCCAAAAGCGACAGCCACTTTTGCCCTCAAGTTTACTAGTCTGTGATGTGATTTACTCTACATGTTGGCTATCAATCCAGACCTTTGGTGATACAGTGTGGAATGCTCTGATGCCGTGCCACGCCACCAGGTCGGCGCATCGCCGTTCACGAGAACACCTTCAAACGAGGCTAGGAAACGCCAGCAAAAAAAAAAAAAAAAAAGAAAAGAAAAAGAAAAAAGAATACAGACAAGTCTTACCACGTCCAAAGTAAATGTTGATCTGGTTTGAATCATCTCCTGCGGATCGTCCAGATCATGATCTGCCCTTGTCAGTATTGTCTCCGTGAACAGGATATCGTGTTGGTAGGATAGTACTTGCTACCGAAGCCCACATATTCTCAAAATACCAATAAAGTCAGTTCAAGTATGGCTTTGCTGCGCTGGACGGAATACATACCCACCGCCCTTGTTCGTCTTTACCAGCATGACGGCGCCGGCAATACATTTACTGGCTTCGCTGCCAGAGAGTTTGGGACAGTTTGCTTTTTGTAAGTCGGTACCTACAGCCCCGCCAACCCGGAAGTGGCAATCTAGATACAGAGTTGTTGGTCGCTTGGATACTGTAACCTGGTGACCGTTAAGTCAGAACTCACCCCACAAGCCAACATCACCTTGCTTGGTGGATTGGAGATTCCATTGCGGTAGAACCAAGCCTGGCAACGCCCCTCTAGATGTGGAGATGAGATTTTCCATCTGAACCACGTCGTTCATTTCCCCCTGGCCGACTGTGATCATAGCCTTCGGATGCGCAGCAGAAAACTTGTCACCTACTGCTATTAATTGGGACCAGACCTCGCCGCGTATTCGACTATTGGGCGGTATGTGCCACAAAGTGTCAGCAAGAACCCTTTCTATGTTTTTTTTTTTGACAGCTGATAGCCTGCGAGCAGAGGGCTTGAGATAATGTAGACGCCATCTATAATTACAATCAGTCTTGAGTCAAGTACCACTGGGGGCTGTAATTACCGGGAATGTAAAGGAGAAAGTCATTTTTGGCGGCATAGTAAAAGAGAAACTGAAGAGCAACCGTGTCATCTGTTTTCTCGTCACCTGAAGGACATCTCGTCAGTCATGACACTGAACACCTGGGTACAAGCTGGGCTACAGTCAGTGTAGACAGGCTTGGAATTGTCCACCGAATTGGACTTCTCTTCACGTCGACATGGGCTGCTATTCAAAATTGTAAAGACGGCAGGGTAGACCCTCGGGGTATCATGAATTATAGACAGAAACCTCAAGCCAGCCCAAGATCTTTTTGCAGCTCCCGGTTGACGTTGGCCAGAAACCCGCGACTATTGGACTGCGTGACGTAGCCATCAAAGCTGAAGTCGTCTGGTCGTTGCCTCTTCCTTCCCCTCAGCAAATCTTGCACTACCTCCTCCTCCGACCAATACTCATCGTCGTCGTTGACGCAGCCCTGCGTTTCGTTCCCGTTACGGGTTGGTCGCCGTCTCTTAGGCGGGTCGCCTGCGGCCGGCGCAGTCTGCAACGCATCTCCGGAAGAGGGCGTCATGGGGAGGCTCGGCCGTCCGCTTAGCGGAGTGCTGCCTCCGCTCGACGGACTCACGAGGCTTATGGCCGAGCTGCTTCTGTTGGTAGCATTAAGCGATGATAGAATGATATTTGGGCGCTCGGCGGCCATGTTCTCGATGCAGCACATGTCGTAGTGGTGAGCGAGCGCACTACGGTCAACCCGGGGTGGGATTTGCGCCTTTCGCCCGTGATAGAGTTCAAGATCCTCGAAGGGGACAAAGACCCGGATACGAAGCGTATTTGGGTGGATGGACAAGAGGCGCGCATCAAAAAAGTCATGTATATGCTTCATGAGTAGAATACCGTTGCCGGGACTCCACGTCTTCTCCCATGCCTGGCACAGCCGTCGCGCGCTGTCCTGGGTGGTATCGCTCGGGTCCCCCAAAGGGTACAAATGGTAGTGCTGCTGCGGCACAATGTGGCAGGCTTGGACGCCGGGGCCGATGAGCTGCAGCGCGCTCTAGGGCCGGCCGCCGCCCGATATGGCACAGCAGGTAGCCTGGGCGATGCAGGCCATGCGAAAATCACTGATGGTCTTGCGAGCCGCGTCAATATCGATGTCCATGTCGGCGGGGGCGATCATGTCATAGCTTTGGTTGTCGGGGCCACCGGCTGCGTCGTCTGGTTTGTTAGGAGAGGTTGAGCCGGAGCGCTTCGGCGGAGACTGGGAGCGCGCTTTCGCTTTGCGTCGAAGGGGCATTATGTTGAGACGAGGGTCGGCCGGAGATTTGTTGTAAGGGAGGAAGGCGGGGTGATGGCGACGGCGGGGGTCAAGGAGGCTGTAGACGCATTTGGCTGGGGCCCTGTGAGCAGAGGGTGGCACGACAACAGGATCAAAACCGACGAACCTCGTATATGGTCTTTGAAGGAACCAGAAATATTGCAAGGCTTGTGATGCACAATGTGGTAGGTGACGGTTCGCCGCCTCGTGGCGCTTTCCGAGGCTACACCAGGGACCAGCTCGTCAAACCTCTCGCTTGTGATGAATGATGGATGATTGACAGGGAAATCTGCCTCGTCTGGCGTTTCCGCCAGCGCGAATGCAATGTCGAACCATGGCCTTTCGTTGATCTTGTCTTGGACTTGGTTGCTGTCGTTATTGGCGCTGTCGACGAGGCTGGCGGCATTGACGGTGTTGGCAGTATTGTCACTGTTGACGCTGTTGACGCTGTTGACGTTGTCGACGTTGTCGACGTTGTTGAGCAGTTTTCCGCCGCCTGGATAGTCAAAGCAGAGGGCCAGCTCGGCGCACAAGTCGCCAAACGTCACCGTCGGCTCGCGCGGGTTCTGGTAGATACCCCCCAGATACTGTTGGTTGGCAATGGTGAGGATGACGTTCCATCCGCTGGCGCGCATCGGAGCCGTGACCGCGCTCGTCATGTTGACGGTGTCGTGCTTGCGATGAATGCCGAGGGATGCATGCTTTTCTGATACAATATTTGATGAAATCTACACAAGGCGCGTCCGCCGGTGTGGGGGGTGTATTTTAGGTGACTAATAAGCCAGTTGCCCCGGTTGGCTGAACAACGGCGGCATGAGTGGCTGGCTCAACAGAGCGCAAGGCGAAAGACGACGAAGGAAAAAAAGAGAAGTATCAATACTAAGAAAAGATAATATATAGTAGCCAGGCGTGGAGATTTTTAGCGAAGAGAATTATTAGCTAGCTAACGTAAGTACTTTAATATATGGTCTATATAGCTTAAGCTATCCGCAGCCACTACCAGAGGAGACCAGTCTGGATTTGATTTGTTTGATTTAAGGGCAGCGCTGCCCTTGGAGGCCACCTCCTTAGGTGCCTCAGATTAGCGCCTCCAACGTCTACACCGTCACCGTGATTATCTACCTACTGTTGTTTTTCGGAAACAGAGGCCCAATTAGCCGATCCTCCCCGTGCTTCACTACGGGCCTCCCTGCCGCGCTAATTAGTATGGCCATTCGGGCGCGCCGATCACTCGCCGATTCATTCTGGGCCCCTGACCACGTGAACCTGTTGTTTCAACAAATTACTCGGAATGGCTCGGGGGTTAGCGGGCCGCTCCGGCAGGCTCCGCGTCATATTCTTGGTTCGCACCATAGCCGCACCTCAACAATTTCAAAAACAGCTGTTGATAGACAAAGGCTTCGGCGACCGTGTGTCATCACGATCCAATGGCAGCATTGTCTAACCACAGCCTTAAAGTAATTGTCGTGGGTGCTGGCCCAGCCGGACTCTGTGCGGCAGCAGCCTTAAGACAGGAAGGCCACACTATCACCGTGCTTGAGCGGCAGCGTAGCCTGCAGTCGCGCGGCAACGCACTTGTCATCCAACCGGCCGCCGTAAAAGCGTTAACTCATCTGAAAGGGGCGCACGAAACCCTTGAAAAGGTCAGCATACGGAGTGATAAGTTGTGTTACTGGTCATATAAGGATGTGAAGCCCTTTGCTGTGACAAATCTCTTGGAAAAGAGGTTCGAGACAGACAGGCCGTCCGTGCAGCGCGTGTTATACGAATTGGCGATTGCAAACGGCGTTGAGGTGGTTTTTGGCAGCAATACTGAACATGTTGAGGATACCGAAGACAAGGCGAGGCTTTGGACAAGCGAGGGTAAAGTGCTCGAGGCGGACATGATTGTCGCTGCGGATGGTAAGCACAGTATTTACCAAGACACCCACAAGAGCATTAAGGTGGAAAAGATGCTTATAATACTACAGGAATCAAATCGGGAGTACGAAGGTGTCTATTCCCCAATCACGACACTGATCCAATTCCAATCCGAGAGTCCATCTTCCTGGCCAAGATCCCAGCATGGCAGATCCACGGAAACCCAAAGCTGGCCGGGTGGCTCGAACCGGGGACCACGCATGGAACACTGGGGCCCGGCCGTTTCATCCTCAGCCGCCCTCTGCATGGCGGCATGTACGGTGTGCAGTTCATCGACGTAGACCACAGCGAGCCCGGTCCCGTGGACAGCAACTGGAACACGCCCGCTGACATGGCGACGCTACGCGCCCTCTTTGACGACTTCAACCCCATAACGCGAGCGTACCTACAAAAGATAGAACACGCAGAGAAGTGGCAGATTGCCGTCGGTCCAGAGCTTGAAACATGGCGGAGTATGCACGGACGCATCGTGTGCCTCGGTGACGCCGCGCATGCCATGATTCCGCATGCTGCGCAGGGTTTAAGCCAGGGAATCGAGGACGGCATCAGCCTGGCGAGGATGCTGCGCGGCGCAACCAGCGGCTGTGGTGGGATCCCCGTCGTCACCGAGGCATGGGTGCGCTTCCGAAAGCCACGCGCGGAACTCTTCGCACAGAGGTCCATCAATAATGCTAGAATTCGCAGCCTGCCCGATGGGCAGGCGCAGGTGGCCAGGGACGAGCAGATTGTCAAGTCCTCCCAGATCTCGCCCCAGGAAATGGCGGGTGTGGAAATGGACATGGCGGCGGGTCAAAACAGCCCGCAGTTTATGAAGTGGGTTCGTGAGTATGATGTTGTGTCTGAGGTAAGAAGACGTTTGATCCATGTCTTCATAGTCTTTAAACGAGCGGTGTTAATGAATCATAGGCCGAAAAAGTGCTGAAAAACATAGCGTAACTTGTGTCGAGTTGGTTATCACGAACTTCCTTCCCGGTGGCTTGTCTAATAAGCTCCTCATTGCATTCGGGAGCTCATGCCAACTTCGTCCCTGGAAGATAGCGAATTGGCGAAATGCCAGGGCTAAATCCGCTTTCGGTTGTGTGAGGCATTTCGGCTGTGGATCGAACAAAACCCTTGATGGCATTAGAGGGCACTTCTAGATTCTTTTAACAGAAAAGTCGAGAATGGGAATATTAGCATCCTATCTACTATTATATATAGAGGGTTTAGAATAGTCTATTAATTTCTATACTAAAAAAAAAGTAAGATACCTTATAAGCTAGGTATAGTTTATCTATTAGGGAATATATAAATAAAAAGA
>JAPFSE010000720.1:0-21479 GCA_030777785.1 Beauveria caledonica | reverse complement strand
CCCCCCCCCCCCCCCCCCCCCCCCCCCCCGCCATCAACTTTTTGGTGGGCTGGTCTGGAGTGCGGCGTCTTTTTTTTTTTTCTTCTTTTCTTTGGCTCGCGGGCGCTGGTTTGGGGAGGCAGGAGCTCGACTAGCAAGCCGGACCAGCAGGCCGGGGGGCTCTTTGGGGGGGCCAAGTTTCCAGAGGACCAGCAAGCACGAGAGCTTAGAACTTTTTTCATTCTGCATACTTGCCATTGGTTGGCAGCAAGGATGCCTGCATGCCAGAGTGGGCCGCTAGAACGTCAGTCTGCTGCACGGGCCATGTGCCGAACCCTGCTCTTGCCTCTTTAATTTTTCTGCCTCAGTTTCCCCAAGGGAGCACCGCATTCCAACAAGACGGTATTAGCAGGACATGAATAAGACTTGTGCAGACAGAAGCTATTCTATATTCAATAAATTCAAGTCAGCCATAGCAAGACGTCTCTGCTGGTATCAGTACGAATTTCTTCCTTCACCCCGCCTTTCCTTCTTGTGCCAGACTGCATGGCTGCATCTCCTTGAACGTTTTGGAGTGATGCATCAAAAAAAAAAAAAAAAAGCTCACCGCCCACATTTCCAGGTTCCCCACTCAGCCTCGGAGGAGCACTAGGAAATGCAGGAGGTAAGGGTCCAGCGAGGTACCGCTGCCGCACTACTGTACGGTGACGGTACTTGTATTAATCTGTCTACCAACACGACCACATTTTTACCAGTGTGTGCATGAGGCGGCTGGCTGTCTTTGTTTGCACACAATTGAGATGGCGGTAAATGAAATAGAACAGTTCATATGCAAGTGCATTACTCGTTCATTCAACGTTTTCTTTAATTGAAATTCTTGTCTCCCTGTACATGTCTTGCAGCGGACCAACCCTACTTTGTGTAATAAATAGGATCACTCTGCAAATCTGCACCGCCCACTATCATCCACTCTAATAAATATTACCTATCGGGCACTCCAGGTTTTCGTCGCCACGGCGCGCTTCAATTTTTTCTGCTATCCGCGGCCCCTGGGCTGCTCTTAGATAAGTAACTATGTATTGTACTCCGTATTACTCTCTGTAATATACATTTTTTTCGCAACCAGATTCAGCCAACAAGCCCCGCCCACTGATCCCTTTGGGGCATTTTCCTGTGCCCATCCGTGACCAATCGTCGTTTGCCTAATGTATGCTCGTCATCCCTCGGCGACCGAATGTTTGTCCTCGCTGTTACTTATTAGCCTGTTATTATAATCAACGTTGTGCTTCTCACCCGGGCTTGTTGACATTGTGTAATATCAACCAAGTCCATGAATATACAAACAGGGGCGGTGCCACAGGTTGCTGCCAACCAGAGTAAGAATTCTTATCAGTGATTGATTGTTTTCTCCCTACCCTCCACCCTGTAAGTTACTCCTCAACTGCTTTGCTGTCTGGTGCGGTTGACTGTAAGGGACAATGCCCGCCTCAGACTTGCATGATCGCTGCGGTCTTGTGCTGGCCAGCACAATGAACGACGTGCCTAAAATTGTGAAACTGAAGCAACTGAACCGCACTAAAAGGCCAGGCCATCACCCTGTAAAACCCCCACAACTGCTACACTGTACGAGTCGTGACATCAACCGGCCCCTCTCTTGTCCAAGAATGGCAAGGAAAAACTCATATCCACCCACATTTGTTTATCATAAGTTGGAGCTAACCGATGGCTTTCCTTCAACTATGATTTTACTTTACATTATAGGTAGCTGCCAACTAACAATTGACGACGATAATAACAGTGTCACTGCACGATGAGCACTTCTGTCACCAAATTTGCAACTTGATTCGCTCCATGGCAATCAACCAGCCATCGTCGCACAGCGTCATCCGAGGTACACTATTCAAGTCTCGCACTTTGTCATTCAGTGCAGTTACAAAGTGTAATAAGCTTTCAGCAAAAAGAAAAAAAAAAGAAATCAGACGCGACGCCAGCTGCTACCTATTCCGCACTTGCTGCTTCACCACTGTTGGCCTCGCGTTCTGTTCCCCCGTCATTCCCGCATCACCACGATCATCACGTCACTCCCATGCGGCGGCTCTATCCAAAGCCCCAACAAGCCCCCTTCTCGAAGCCTTGGCCTGGGCATCTTCGTCTCAGTGGGGGTTCTTTGCTAGCCTCTTTCCCATGTTCCGCCACCGCCCGACAAGCCCCAGTAACGGCAATGCCTCTCATCTGCAGCCCCCCTTGCCCCCCCATCTGACCGACCATCTTTCATCTTGCATCGCTAGCCACTTGCGCGGCGTTCTTTGTTGGCCCCCCCTCTCTTGGCTCGTTGCGCCACTTTTCTCGCCGTGTAAGCCGAGCAAGGGAAAAAAAAAGAGGGATGGATGCCCAGGAAGCCGTTCGAGGACTGGACTGGAACTTGCCGATTCATGACAAAGTATTAAGAAACGTTTGACAGCTTCCGGTCGGTTTCTTAGCTGTCTGCAGACAACTGAAGCTCATGTCAATGTCAACGACTCCCTAAGCGAGTTGCTCGCCGCGGCCCCTACTGGTACACCTCAAGACTGCTACCAGCTGCTCGCACGATCATGGCCGACTCGCTCCGATGATGACCGTCTTGGCTCACCAGACTCCAATTTCCCGGCTTACTATCTGTCAAGAAAAAGAGGGGACCCTCATTTTCTATCCTCTTTGTGGTGGAACTGCCAATTGCCCGCTTGTTGCCGTAGTAAAAAGCATCAAAATAAAGCTCACCCAACCTGGGCTCCGCTCGCCACAATATTGGCAATGGAGCACAACGCAGGTACGACACCTGCACTGGAGCCTGTGGCTTGCATGTCCCTCGGCTGGGCTGCTTTTGCTCTATAACATCTTCTATTATGCCTTTATCGCGCGATGCATGCGGCATGCCCCGGTTCATCCACCACTGGTTTGCTCATATCATAACTATAGCGATCAGGGCCACGGTGTCTCATCCGCTGTACTGGTAAGGCTGTTTCTACACGGATACCGTTGTGCAATTGACAAAGCACTCGGTAAGCAGACGACTTGCCTGTCTGTGCACTGCCGGCCGTCCGGGTCGCCGGGAGTCTGACCGCTGCAGACAAAGCTTTGCCGATAAGCTTTGGCCTAGCCTGCTGTCGCGCTAATACATGGTCGCGAATGAGGTTGCCTCTGCTGCGCAAGGCGACGGTGATGGTTGCAGTTAGCTGAGAGCCTCCAATGCACCAGACCACGGCCTAGATGCACCCTTCGTCGTCTTTAGCCTGCGCTCTCCCGCACTGCGCCAACGCTAGATGATCACACCCAGCAAGCGATGACGGCCAGACTATAGATTGATCAGATTGATCCAATCCTTGCCAAATTCTGCTCCTGGCTGCTCGCCTGGTATTAGTGCGGCCGCCCATAGCGGCAAGGCGGGGAGACTCAATGCCTGCCATTATCATTTAGGCCTGCAACAGAGCCTACTGGTACTTGGTAAATTGCTGCATGTTCTGCTGCCTTTGGCGTACCAGTAAGTTAACTGAGTTGTCCCACGACGTGTGCGAGAGAGGCGAGGCCGTTCCAAGTAATTACCGCGACCGGCTTCCATTATTTGTACAAAGGCCATAGTTTTATGCACATATACACTAATCAACGCATTCATCTTATTCTTCCAATCAGAAATGATTGACATGTTCTTTGCAAAATGCCGTTTTCATCTGTCGGCCAGATGGAAGATGGTGTGACTCATCGGCAAATACTCGGCTATGATTTCATAACCGTCGTCATGTATAATTCTGTTATGACGCAGCCTCTCGTCTTGTTCCTCCCGGCCACTTACACGGCCTCCACAGCCCACTATGGCCTGTCAACACCAGGGCGTGAGAGCGGAGATGCGATGAGCATATAAATGCGAACATGACTGTTTAATACGTTGTAAATCAATTCAAATCTCATTGATCCTGAACAAAACTCACAAAAAAAAACCAGCCAAACTGCACTTGTAACAAAAGAGACCAACTCTTGCAACAAGCTCTCCTTGATAAAAACAACCCCTCCATCACCCCCCCGCATCCTCTCACAACTTCACTACCCCAAACCACATCCCATCACACACCATGGAGCTTCCCTTTGAGACCTACGACGTCTTCACCGACACGCCCTACCGCGGCAACCCCCTCGCCGTCGTCACCATCCCCGCCAGCCTGCCCGCGCCGCCCACCCAGGCCCAGAAGCAGGCCATTGCGCGCGAGTTCAACCTCTCCGAGACCATCTTCATCCACGAGCCCGCCGCGCCGAGCAGCAGCACCTCGCGCGACGTGGACATTTTCGTCACCACCGGTGAGATTCCCTTTGCCGGGCACCCCACCATTGGCGCCGCCGTGTCTCTCCTCGGCGGCGGCGGCGGCGGGGTCGACACCATTGTCACCAAGGCCGGCCCCATCCCCGTGTCCAGCACCGGCGCCGACGCCGCCCGCGCCGCCATCCCGCACAACGTGCACCTGCACGCCAAGAAGCTGCGCGACCTGCCCGCGTCCTCGCCGCACCTCACGGGCCTCTCTGCCGTCCCCGCCGTGCGCGCCGCCGAGATGGACGCCCCCATCTACAGCATCGTCCGCGGCATGAGCTTCATCCTCATCGAGCTGCCGTCGCTCGACGTCCTCGCGCAGGCCACCATGTCGTCGTTTACCGGCCCCGTCGCGGAGCTGCTGGACGACGGGTGGCGCACGGGCCTCTGCATCCGGTTCTACTACGTGCGGACCGGCGCGCGCCGGGCCGACGACGGCGCAGAGGTGGTGACGCTGCGCACGCGCATGATTGATGCGCTTTGCGAGGACCCCGCCACCGGGTCGGCGTCGTCGGCCCTCTGCTGCTACTTGAGCGCGGCGCTGGGCGAGCAAAAGGCGCCCAAACGTCGCTATGAGCTGACGCAAGGTGTTGAGATGGGCCGCCAAAGTAACATTGTCGTCGAGGTGACCATCGAGGACAACAATATTGACGCGGTTCATCTGTCGGGCAAGGCCGTCAAGGTTATGAAGGGTACCTTGGTAGTTTGATAGGACTCATCGCATAGTAATGCAAAACATCGCATTGTCTCTAAAACAGAAAACCACCCTTTGCGCCGTGGTATTACCTCAATACCCTGCGGCTGCCCTATTATACATTGATGCATTATACCTAGTACAAGAATTTTCGTCGCTGGATCCAAATGTCTACACCCCCCAATGCAGAGACCTGGTTCTCATGCCAACGTCATTCCCATTATTTCCAAATGCTTCATGCACTACTTCAAACCCGTCTTCAACTCCGTTGATTAATACTTCATATCACGCAAGCTCATTTACTCGAGTATCTGTCGTCAACATTGCCTCGGGGTTATAAGCCACATATTGACACGATCCTTCGGGGGACACCTAAATCCGCTGAAGAATATTATCGAATCTTTCCGCCACCTGTGCAGATTGTCAATACTTGCATTCCATCAGTCAGTGCTCTAGATAGGAAAAACATACCTCGGGAGTAGTCTTGATAAATGGCAGATCGAAAAACATGTACTTTTCGTTTTTAAGGAGCTCAACGACCGTGTACATCAGTCCCCATGGTTGTGGCCAGAATCCAATCAGTCTCTCTAGCAACACTCTCGTAATCTCTTGGCGGATATCTGTGTCTTCCGGATCATGCAGGTCCTTGCCGAAAATGTGCAACAGCAGCTGGCTAAAGAACTCAGTGTGCATGTTGGGGTATCGTAGCTGGTTGATTATCCCCGATATTAAATAGTATCTGGCCTCGGAAGTCACCTCGTGCACCAGCACAGACAACGCTGCAGCCTCCGGCTCCTTGCCGTTGATCGTCATCGGCTCGGCGCCAGACAATCGTTCCGCTGCGTGATTGCCGATATAAATGACGACGGCATTGATAACATCAACATTGGCAGAAACTGGAACGTGGCCAAATGTAGTCTCGTTGGATCCGGTGCTCATGTTGTGGACAATCTGTGCCATGATACCCTCGGAAGTGGCCCCCTGAACGACCTGCTCAATACCCTCGATGAGGCCTGCCTGCTGTAGTATGGCCTTCGCGTCATCGACGAGACCGGGATAGACCTTCGTCTCCTCGTGTTCAGCAGCCCTCTTGGCCTTGATGACCGCCCTTGTGTTGTAACCCTGCTGCGGCTGAGCGGCGAGGACAGCGTTGAGTAGCTGGGTGCATTGGGGGGGAATGCTTTTGTAGATATCAACGTGATGCGCCGCGACAAAATCGGGAAAGTCGTGTTGAAGAATGACCAGCAGTTTGAGCGTAGCTCTGTACAGGTCCTTGGCCACAGGCGACACGCTGAAGGCCTTGAGCTGCTCGCTCAGACAGTCCAAAAGCTGACGCACGAGTCTAGTGAAGAACTTCCACCCCGCGTAATCAGGCAGAGTCAGCAAGGTTGGCAAGAAGGATCGGTGTTGCAGAAGCGAGAGCCAACCAAAGACAAAGCCAGGCAAATGGAACGGGCCGAGTGGCTCCATTCTGCTGGCGATGGTCAAAATGATTTGACTTGATTCGTCCTCGGGCAGCAAGTCGCATATGCTGTGCAGCTCGTGCAGCAGCATTGATAATAGGCGGAAGAACAGCCTCTGGTTCAGGTGCTCGCCGCGATTGGTATGATGGTGATAAAGTACCAAAGTAACAATGACAAACACTGAGTCCACAAATGACGCACGGGAGGTCACGCCGTCTTGGTGCATGCTGACAAACAGGCCAATGAGCTTCGCAAGAGAATCAACCATAATGTAACCGTCAGCTCCGGTATGGATCAGGTGCTCGAAACGTTCAACAGACACATCAATGCTTGTGCGGACAAACAAAAAGAAGTCGCTTTTGTTACGAATGACCTGTGTAGCGCGTAGCTGCTTGACGAAGATGTCGACTGCGGCATCTGATGCATTCTGATTATTGCATAAGTGCACCCATTCGTCAAAGACATACTCCATTTGATCTCGTCTCGAGGAGGACTCGTTGCCATTGCTTTGCGACGGCGCGTACATACCGGAGCCGACAAGCTTACCCTTGAGCCTCTCTCCGACAACGGATTCATCATCCACGTTGATCCAGCTCCATGCCTCTTCCAACGTGCGGACGAAATCTGAATAGAGAGCAATGGGGCGACTGTTGAGCAGAACGAGGTCGAACATTTGTTCTAAGAACTCGAGAGAGCCTTCCTTTCTAGCCACGAGGGCCTTGGACATGGCAAGGTCGATGTTTCTCCAATCGAGGAGATCAGTCCGCATGAGGGCGGCAAGTAGAGGCAGGCTGAGGAAGCTGCTGCCTGGCTGTTGACTAAACAGAGCACGCACACGGCTGTTCAGGCCGGGACTAGAGATCTTGCGTAGCGTTTCCAGGACGTGAACAAGGCTCTCCAGAGTGAGGTTGTCTTCCACCTGCTGGAAGATTACAGCAGTGATCTGCTCAGCAGCATAGATGGGGAAATCTTCTGAGCTCTGAGAAGTCTTGATGAACAATTGAACTAGCGCGTCGACGACGTCAAGAACTTGGTGAGGGCGGGGCAAGTCGGCAATGTGCTCCTCGCGGGCATCGCCAGCAGCACGAAGCAATTCTTGCAGCAATTTGGTCAGGCGGTCTGTCAAACCATGCGCCTCCATGGGGAAACTGCTTGACCTTCCGTTAGACATGCTTCCCCCAGCACTTTGTGGGGGACCATATGCTTGCATTTGTGAGCCGAGCTGTGGGAGTGAAGGTGTCTCGGCAGGGGTGGGGATATTTGCCATAGTGGAGAAAGGTTCTTGCAGCACCTCGTTGGCAAGCGATCTTGTCGCATCAGAAGCCGAGGGCTCGTGGTTCGCGCCAGATGCCGTTGTCGTCGTTGTGTTACGCGGCTGGCGGGCAAAGTCCTCGTAAATGGCCATTTGCTCGGGGTTCAAGCCAGGCATATTAGGAGATAACTTGAAGGGGTTAGGGATAGTCATTGCCCAGCGGTTGATGTTTGCTGGGTATGTTGACTCGTTGGGATGCTGTGCCTTGAACCGTCGTCTGGACTCAAAATCAGATTCAAGAAGCTCTTCGATTTCAGGCACAGCACGTTCTTCAGCCTGTTGCTCAATGATGTTGCAGGCAAGATCAAGGTTGGAATTAACACACATAATGATCGTGCCCTCCGGAAGACCAGACGGAAGATCGTTCGAAAGGTTGCGCATATAATTCGTCAAGTTTGCCCGGAGCGGTTCCTTAGACGTAACAAGCGCGAGACTTCCAGCAGTTGCCTTGACCATATTGATAGCAGAGGTACGAATCCGGTTCTCATCTGGCTCGCAAACGAAATCCTTTCTGATCATCTGCTGCGTTGAAATCGCAGCGATCGTAACGGACCGATCGACGACAGGCTGGATTATATCATGCAAGGCGCGGCTGACGGCGCTTCTAACGATTTCATGCAACCTAGTGGTGCTGACTACCATTTCATTTGTAGGCGGAATGGTGATCTGCGCACTCAGGTCAGGGATGGTCGGCGCCACAGTCTGAGGGGAGAGCCCGGCGCCGACGCCAGAGCCGAGACCATTCAACGATATTCCCTCAAATGGCTCAAGTTGCTCAGCGGCCAGCGCCACCGCGGGCTCCTCCACTGCTGGCCTGTTGAGAATCTCGCCCGAGGGCTCAATGCTTTTATGATCCAGACTGAGACCCTTGCAGAGGACTTCGATCTCAAATTTGAGATTGAGCTTGAGCTCGGCATGATGATAAAGTTCGATGAGCAGGTAGATGATATCCATCAGCCAGGGGTTGGGGGTTCGGAAGACAGCTGAAGTAGCGCCTTGAAGAAGTACCTTGCAGACGAATGGGATCACGACGATGAGTCTCTTGGTGTCGTGAGCTTCAATGAGCAGTTGCTTGAAGGCAATATTCTTGTGCTTGATGGGCCTATCTCGAGCGAGTGTCAGGAGCCCGAGCCAGCCACCAAGATTCTTCAAATGTGTTCGCTCAGTGGAGTTTTGCATCGTGGCTTCGGAGTTGAGCATACGAGCGACGCTGATATAAGTCTCCCTGAGCACGTCGCTCCAAAGAGATGAATCCTCGAAGAATTTGACCAGATCGAGGTATACGTGGTGGTAGTTTGGTTGCATCTTTGCCCGTTCTGCGACCAGATGGTTTGCAAACCATTGTTGATGCTTGTCATCCAACATATCACGAAGCTCCTCACACATGGATTCAAGAGTCTGCTCTGTAATGTTGTTGAGCACGAACTGAATTTTGCCCTGCTCGTCTTCGTCGGGATCTTCGTATACGGCCCCTGGGGGAACAGGGTCGATACCAATAGCTGAAAATGGCGCTGTTGGCTGATTAGCCAAGGCAAGATCGTCGCCATTACCGTTTGCTAGAGCATCGCCAGCGAAGCCTAGCGAGTGAGGAGTGCCGGCGCTGCCTCGCCCTCGAGCGAGATCATCCTCATGCTCACGGACAATCTCTTCGGCTTTTTTGTGAGCCTCAGTGCCTTGCAGACCAGGGACCTGAAGCAAATTTTTGCAGAATCCTGGCCATTCACGAAACCTAGCAAGCAATTGCATGAGAGCCTGCAAGCCGAATTTGTACATCGACTCATCCGGGCGGTGGTCGCGGACAGCCTCCAAAACCATGCCGAGACCAATCTTCAACGGAAGATCAGAAATCAATTTGTGAGAGATGATGCCACCGAATAGCACAGCGGTAGTCGCCAGAGCTTCGAGAGGGTAGTCAACGAAGTGATTATATTCGTCAAACAGACCGTGGATCATACAAGCAAAGACATCCTGGTCGAGCAGGTCATTCGAATGCTTGTAGCGTTCGAGAATATCAACGATTGTGCGGACGGGAATTTCATCGCCGTACATTCTTTTGTAATGTTCCTCCATCTTGTTATTTGCTGCTGGCGGGAGCCCGTTGCCACGTGCCGAGTTTGCGTTGATGATCTCGTCATGACCTTCACCGTAGTTGATGAGCCGTGGATAGGCTGTGATACACTGACGTTGGACGACGATCAAATCTTGTACCGGCGCCTTGGGCATAAAATCCTCGAGAATCTGTAGCAGAGCAGCTACCGTGCGAACGTGAAGGCTTGTTTGAGCCTTGACATTTGGCTGCGCATCCGGTCGTTGAGATGCAATCTCGAAATTACACTTGATCAGGAGAAACTGAGTAAGTGTCCTGGAAACGTCCGTCTCTCGATCAGCGAAGTATCTTGCCCATTTCGCGAGATCAAGATATCCTTCAGCATGAGCCAGCGCAGCCAAATCAAGTCCAAATCCACTGGCGGAATACACGAGCTCATCTAGCCAGTTGTGTTTGACTGCATGCTCGAAAAGTAGCGGCAGATCGCTTGGCTTCACAGCATGTGCATCTGCGAGACGAGTGGCCACCCACTCCTTGTCTTTCCGCCAAAGACTGTCGAGCACAAAGTCATACTCGGAGGAACGTTTGTACAGAAAGTTTTCAAACAACGAGCCCAAGGTCTCGATCGCCATATCAGCCCAAGATTCGCGAGGGACTTCGAATGCAGAAACGAGGAATATATCGAGATTCGGGACAACAACATCTTGAAAGAGTCGCTTAGCTTCGATCGTTTGGGAGGCGTGAACTGAGCTGAGCGCAGCGCTGAAGATGGCGGACAGAGCGACAACAGAAACCAATGGATGCCTCACAGCGACTGCTGCTCGTTCGCGTGCTTTCTGTGTCGAGTTTGCGTAATCATCCAAGGTGATGCTTCGCTGGAGATTGGGAATCGTCGTAGCGTCGAGCTGTTCCGGGGTCAACGAAGCATATGCGCTTACAAAAGACAATTGCGCTTCTGGTTCAGACCATGTACCGCCCCACAGACGCTGGATGTCAAAGTCAAACTTCGAGTCCTGGGCCACCGGTAGAAGAGCCTGATACAACCGCAGAAACTGAGCCGAGGTAATTCTGGCCGTAGGCTGGTCGAACGATCCAACGACATCATTCCAATCAAACGTCTTGGGCACAATTCGGCGGAGAGCAGCAACTAATACCGACGGATCGTGCTCAGGTGTTTGCGTGATAGTCACAAAGGTGAGTGCCGAAGAGACTTGCTCCGGTGTGAGCTGGAAATTGCCGTTACGCCCTTGCAGCTGCGACAAGCAAGTGTCTTCATCGCGAGTAAATTCAGCACCAGTCCTTTGTATGAATCTGGTCAAGGCATTGGCAGGCTTGTCGGTCAAAACACGCGCAAGATCTAGTGCGGCAAGAACCTGCGAAGGAGGAGGCTGGTCCATCAACGCGTATCGCTTTCCAAGAGCATTGTGGAGCTCTCGTCTGGAAGAGCCATTGAAGCTTGGAGGATGATACTGAAGGAACCGATCGATAACTAGAGCCATGAAGTCAGGGATAAGATCTGCGTGTACCTCAGGCATTCCCAGCATCTGCACGAAGGTACTGAAGTTGGCTGAGAGTATTGCATCAGCCTTTGTCTTCAGATCAGCCCTTGACCCCATCTTGAAGGCTAGTGCAAGCAGCGTCTTCATAAGAGCATCTAGCTTGAAGTGTTCCATGAAGGTGGACAGGTCAAAATCGCGGAAGATGTCTTCTGTGCCACTCTCAACAGATTCTGCAATTTTGACAGCCTGCTCGGGGACAAACACAATCTTTTGCATTTCATTGACAAGGATGTGGTAATTGCCAGGGTTGGCAACTGGCCTGTTCAAGCCAGGAAATATTTGTGGCGCATTGCCGACAACTAGTCGGGTGAAGTATTTGGTGAAGACTTCCATGCCGTGGTCATCGATAAGCTGTGACGGAGATGACGAGTTAGACCTTGGCTTCATCAAGAACGCGTGGATAAACGACCCGATTTCTTACCTTTCTCAGTTGTTCAAGTTGCAGTTCCCACTTGGCTCTGTCTCTGTCCTCTTTGATTGTACTGAGGAGCAGATAGACTTGTGCGACGACAATTTTAACAAGGGAACTGGCCCCCGTCGGACTGCTGGTGCTGGGGCTGGCGCCAGCACTGAGAACACCAGTGTGCGACGGATGCGGTGAGTGGCTTAAACCGGTCTGGAGAGCTTGTGCAGGATTTGGCGAAAATGATCCCGCTCTTGGTGGAGGGACCATGGAGGTTTCTTGGCGAAGGTCGTGATATGTGTGATGGAGCGCCTGCCCGGGGGGGCTGGCAGGCAGGTGGGCTCGAAAGAGGAACGAGACTGTAGGGACGGGGTGTTGTTCGTGGCAGTTCCTACATGAGTAGAATCCGTCCAGAAAGTAACCGACCGAGATAATTCGATATCGCTGGGAGGCGAAGATCGATGGGCGTTCGAGAGCAAGGTCGTCGTATCGTGATACTCCAGCTCGGCAGAGCTTGAAGCAGCGTGTTGTGGAGGGTTAGCTGGCAGGCTGCGATCGATCGTAAAGATTGGGCAGCGCTTTAGCTGGCAGTGTAAGCACGTCGCAGTAATCTGCGGCGCAATAATGATCGGAGATCGGAACACGGTGTGGGCGAGCGGGTGATGGCGTTGAGATTAACGATGGCAATATGCTGTCGGTGTGTGGTAGGCAAAGTCAGTACAACCAAAGCCTGAAACTGGATAACCTGCCGCCTCGCGGCAAGTTCCGCCAGCCCTCCCAACTCTCCCAACACGTCGCGAAAATCGAAAGCAGGGTGATCGGGTCACGTGCGCAGTAGAGGACGGCGTTGCTCTGCCAACCGCTCAGCCCGGGTCAACTAAACAACGCCAGGAGGGGAGGCGTCATCGGCATCTCTGGCAGTGCTGTCCACCTAGTTGTGATGGTGCAAGTTTCGAACTTGAATACGCTTTGAATCTCTTCTCCTTCATTATTGCTCTTGTGCTGCATCAATATTTTTTTACTGTCGCGACGTGACACACACCATCTCTATAGCACGCTTTTCTGAATACGAGACGGGCAGTATGCCTGCAGTCGCAGCCGAAGCACCAGCCGTTGCGCTGTCTTGTATGTCGCTCTACGATTTCACAACGCGGTGGTTTTCCTGACATGATTCCAGTTGCCAATAACTTTTGGGGTAAAGATGACGCCGGCGTCCAACCTCTCCTTGATCGTATGGCGGCAGCCAAGCAAACGAATGACGAACTAAAGTCGTTTTATAGCGGTAGGACAAGGTCGCCCCTCTTCAGTCAACGGAACCACCAGGTTAACTCCAGGGACAGCGCGTGCCTCACTCGAAGATGAATACGCCAAGAAACTTCTCAACCTGAGCAAGAAATCACTGGGTTCACATGAGACGGGCAGCCTAAAAGCGTCCCTTGATACCCTCCGGGGCGAGGTTGAGAGCATGGGAAAGCAACACCAGAGTATTGCAGCTCAGATGAAGACGGAATTGGACGAGCCTCTGTCTGCTTTCGCGGGTGGTATGAAAGAGCGCCGCAAGATTGTTCAGAACGTGATTGAGAAGATCTTAAAGACAAAGATTCAGCAAACACAGCAGGTCAACAAGGTATGTACGCATCGATTTTGCCGCGGACAACATTAACTCAACCATTTCAGACGCGAGACAAGTATGAACAAGAATGCTTGAAGATCAAGGGCTATCTGGCGCAGGGCCACATGGTCATGGGCCAAGAAGAGCGCCGCAACAAAGCCAAGTTGGAGAAGACACAGATTACTCTCGCGACATCCAACACCGAGTACGAAACTGCGATCAAAGCTCTCGAAGAAACTACAGTACGATGGAACAGAGAATGGAAGGCTGCTGCGGATAAGTTTCAAGACTTGGAAGAGGAACGCCTCGACTTCACAAAAAGTAGTCTGTGGACTTTTGCCAATATTGCCTCCACGGTATGTGTGAGTGATGACGCTTCTTGTGAGAAAATTCGACTCTCGTTGGAGAACATGGAGGTTGAGAGAGATATTACTGCCTTCATTACAGAGAGAGGTACGGGACAAGAGATCCCGGACGCCCCCAAGTATATCAACTTTCGCCGCGGCGATGTTGACAGCCAGTCCGAAGTTTCAGACGACGATCACTATTCCGTCGCTCAGTTTCCTCGCAGCATCAACCCCGCCTTCCGTTCGTCGTCCCCACAGCCATCGACTTTCGAGTCGCACCATGATCCCGCGTCCAACTTGACAAATGATCTCGCTCACCGGGACAACATGGTACATCCCGGTAGCAGGGAAACTACAGTCACTCCTCAACGTGGACTGCCCAGTCAAGGAAGGCCCTCTGTCGATGAGCAGTTCCGCCGAGAACCTCCCAGCCAGGGAAGACCCTCTGTCGATGAGCAGTTTCGTCGGGCACCCCCGCAAATGAGCGCTCAGCAGCAGCAGTATGATAACAAGCAGCATGGACCTCTAGCCGCTGTGCCCCATGACCCTTACCCTATGGATGGCATGACTATGCTCTGCCGTACTGGGCCGCCCTCGGATTTGAGCTCCCAAGTTACATCTGGTAGGCCATCCAGCAGGGACTCGCGCAGCGAGTGTTCCAACCGGAACTCTTTCTCCAGCATTGAGCCTCCCAGTGGAAAGACCTCACCAGTCAAACAAGATCCTGAGCCAGCACCTGGCCCAGAAAAACGCGTATTCAAAAAGAAGAGTGGCTTTTTTCAAAACCATAGCCCATTTCGTCGCAAGAGCACCAAGGAAGTCAATCCTGAAGCGAACCGCAACACTTGGCATGCCAGTGCCAGTTCCGGAAGCCCACAAAGACCACCTCTGTATAGCCAAGAGGAGCAGAGCAAACGTTCTGCTGCTGCAAGAGCCCCAAGTCCGGAGCCTATCGATGCCAATGTCAGCCTAGCGCTTGGTGTTGGTCAGAATGTGCTACCGGTCTCGACTGCCGACACGCGACGACGAGGTGGCCACGCCCCTGGTGCCAGCGTCGACGAGACCGACCCTATTGCTGCTGCACTAGCTGAATTGAGGGTTGGAGGCAGCAAAGCCGGCTCCGTCCGCATGTCTGCTGACCGCTACCACGGCGTTGCAACTCCAGCGCCTAGCAACCACGAGGCTTCTGCAACTGCTCGAGGCACACCGCCTGCATACAGCTCCCAGTCTCAAGTTTCCCGACTCGGAGTGCCACCACCCGCCGTGACCTCAAAGGCGATGAAGCAGGCTTCCAAGAAGGTCGCTAGTCAGACTCGCAGTATCTTTGGCGAAGACAAGAGGGATAGTGGCATGTCACCGAATTCGCGCCCTGGAACTCGTAGCGGCTATGATATGCCGCGATCGACGTCCCCTGCTCCTACGCGAAGTGTATCGCCGCAACCGAAAATGGGTCACGATACTCGCTACCGCTCTGCGTCCCCAAACCCTCGTACCCAGCACCAGCGAGGCGGCTCGCAGCCGCACAATGACCCATATCGTCATGCATCTCCCCATGGCTCAATGAGGGGCTCAGTTAGAGGATCATCGCCTGCGTCTTATGCGGACCATGGCGCTCGTCCTCACAGCAGCTATGGTGGTAGCGACATGGCAGTGCAGTTGGCTCCTGTGGGTGGCGATATGTACGACCCTAGTCGTGGCAGAGGTGCCGACTCCCGCGCTATGGGCTTATATGAAGGCGGCTCCCGCCCTCGCAGTAAGAGTGTAGTTGATTCTTCTCGTCAGTACACGCGCGATGGTCGGGTCATCTTGCACTTTGGTACGAACTCTGCGATACATTCAAAATTGAAACATGCTAATAGTCAAATTTGCAGCTCGTGCTCTCTACATGTACCAGGCGGCCATTCCAGAGGAGTTGGGATTCGCGAAGGGGGATGTCCTCGCCGTCCTCCGACACCAGGATGACGGCTGGTGGGAGGCTGAGGTGCACGGTGGCAATGGCCGCGTTGGGCTGGTCCCCAGCAATTATCTCCAGCAATGTTGATTGATAATGTGAGAGACGATCTATTTGATTTGTATATGGTATGTTTATTAAGATTGAATGCAACGCAATGAGAAGGTATGGAACTCGGTTGCTATGTATGTACATGTATGACTTGCTCTTTCCCTTGCAGCTACGAGGCTCTCTCGCGATAGCACGTTGTATATGAAATGCGAGTTACTGGCACGCACAATATCGTTAGGCTAGAATTATTATTTATTATGCGTTCTTCTCCGTTATGGCCCGAGATTATTTCTCTTTATTTTTCATGATTTTAGTAGCTGTCCTCCTCCTCATGCCTGGTGTCGTCACATGCGTAACACTAACGTTAGGTACGTAGGTAGTTGAGGCGGGCCCAGTTTTGGAAGTTGTCCTGCGCTGCGTCACCCGACTGACACCTTTCACCATCCTATACATGATAGCTCTCACGGCGCAAACATGGTGCGCATTTTTTTGATACCTTGATGGCGATATCATATCGATGGCCAATTGTTGCCGCGGCTGACACGGTAACAGGAAACACTGCGAGATGCCGCCCGTACTTTGACGTCGAAACCGATGCAGCGGGCGGTCGTAAATGCGATGCTGCTCGCGTCAGGAATTGGCGCCCTGCTGGGCATAGCTGCAATTTCCTCTGCCCTGTTCTTCCAAGCCTATCTGCCGCACCAGGTCGTAACAGCGCCTGTGTATCTGCAATATGGGTATATCGCCCCTGCCACAAGGGACCAACCAGTAGCTAATGCCAGGCGCAAACAGGTCGAGCTCAAACCCGTACGGCGTGGCCCCGTTGGTGGCATCGCGGATGAAGGCTCTGCAAGATTATGACGTGTCCGTTACGTTTACAATGCCTCGATCGCCGGCGAACTTCGACCGCGGCAACTTCATGGTTAGCCTGCACCTGATTGACTCGGGTGATCAGAACACTCTTGGGGCCCGAGCCGACGAGTTTGCGAGGAGCCACATCGGATTTGGCGTCAGCAAGGTGCTCTTTAGCTCTCGTCGGCCGGTGTTGATGCCATACGTGGACCCGCTCGTGTCTCTCACGTCCCGCGTACTGTTGATGGCTTACCATTTACTATCATCCAACTCGCAGCGACTTACGCTGACGGTGAAGCTTGCTGAGCGTGTCTCGTTTGGCAAGGACTCGCTGAAGCCGGCGGCCGCATACATCGAGGTGGAAGCCGGACAGGACATTCAAATCTACAGCACGCAATTGACGCTCACAGCGCAGCTCCGCGGACTGCGCTATCTCATGGTGCACTATCGTGTGCTGACTTACGTCGTGTTCACGCTGCTGTTTTGGTTTTTTGAAATTTTGTTCATGAGCGCTGCTTGGTCGGCTTGGAGCTCCTATACGTCTTTACCGGCAAGCGGAGGCAAGTTGCGGAGAAGGGAATCATCGCCTGGAGACGTTTCAGACTCGGGCAATGATCTAGAACACGATGACGGTGGTGATGAAGACGACGACGACGATGACGACGAGGCGGTACCCAAAAGTGCCTCCAAACACGGCAGTCCCTCATTTCTGAAAAGAGAATCCGGCATCAAAGCGGAAGAAGCAATTGAACGATCCTTGGCTGACATCCCATTCGCGGAAGCTGAAGCGGATGACGAGGATGAATCCGAGGAGGAAAATAAGAAACGCCAGATTGTGTCGGGAAAGGGGACGAGCTATAGCAGAGAGGGGGCAGAGACTGTGCGTCCAAGAGCCTCGCAAAGGTTCGTGTAGTCGATGAGCGTCCCCCATTGCCTTTGATGGCAAGCTACAATGTGTGATTGATTGATACCCTTGCTTTAACAGAAGTGACATCTCGGCGGTAATGGGTTGCTGATAACTTGTGCAACGTGCGTTGCATAGAGTGTGCTGGCGGAGCCCCAGAACCATCATGTTTATGCAATTGTGCGCCTTTCTACTTTTGTTTCCTAGCCTAGTCATAATACATAAACTCTTTGATGCTGACGCGCGTCGTGCCTGGCAAATTCATAATGGAGAATTGGCATTATGAGCTTCAGTATGTTTCTCTGATTTTATTCGAGACTTTCGACTTGGCTCTAGGATTCAAATCTATATATTCGAGTCTGCCTACTGGACATTGTCTGGTGACGCCATCATATTCACCTCTTGTCGTGGGCAAAGGCATGCTAGATGAAGCTCGGCGCCGATTTCGCCAGAATACCTACCTAATTACCATAAACAAAATGGACGCGAAACCCCCCTGTATTGATACTAGGTTTGCTGGGGAAAATTGCAAAGGCTGCCGTGGGGCTCACTCGCGGTGCCACTGGGCGCTTCCCGCCCTGTGCCGCCGAGCTGCCTAACTCTGCCCGCTAACCCGCCACCTCGATCCATCACTAACTAGGACACGGTCGTTGTGTTGAATTGCTTCTCCTTCCCAACCTTCTCGTTTCAGCAGCGCTCGCATCGACGGCATCGCGAGACCAGGCCAGTCGCAACTTGCACTGGAACCTTTTTTTGTTTTGCTTGACTTCTGCCGAGCCGCGTGCCCGCAAGCTCGCTTTATCAGTAATTACGTTACCCACCCCAACCCACATGAGGGCAACTCGATGGTAGCTACCTAGTTACCCAGTTCGAACAACTTCGATAGTCGGCCCCCCGCCTAGGTACGAACCGAAAACGGCCCGTGATTGTACCTGCAGGAGAGCGTCAGAAGTACAATTAGAGACATCGTCGCACCAGCCGCACCACGCCGTCTGTTGGATGCTATCCACGCAACACTAGACGCCCTGGTGAAGCTCCCGACGACTTGTGGCTCCCCACTGTTGCTACTCCGTTCCTTACATACTGCTAGTTACTGCTATTATTACCTAGGCGGTCCTACCTCCAAACCCCCACCGCCCTTCCCCAACAACGACGACAGAAATCGCTTTCAACTTCTTTGCTTTGCTTCTCTCGCTCTCGAATTCGCGTTCTCGAACGCACGGTCGGCCGATCTTCTCTGCCCGCGAAACTGTTGATCCGGTTGCTCGGGTCGAACCCTAGGCCCCAAGATGCCCTGCTTCAAGGGCATTGCGGTGAGCGTTCACGCCAACGGAACCCCGCTGCCGGAATATGGCATGCAGAAGCAGTCCAGGTTGTCACGCATCAGCACCTACATACCGGTTCCGCAGCCCTCGATAAGCGATGATCCCAGCAAGCCCGAGCCTGCCAAATTTGCCATATCCATTACTCTCCTCACACCAGGCTTGCCGATCCCCTACTCCGCTCCCAAGCCGACTGAGGCCAATCCCTACCCCAAACCTCGATTCGTCGGCGGCGCTCTTCCAGGCATACATGGTGGCGGATCCCTGGGATACGTCAATCCCTATGTCCCCATGACCAACTCGGAAAACGAGACGATTGCCGCATACATTTACTTCGACGGCCGCGCCAAGGAAGAGGTTGCGACACTTCTTCGCCCTGGTGAGGAAACGTGGGTTAATAGCAGATGGGTCCAAGTCCCAGACTCCGAGGGTGGTGGTCTTGCTGAGCGCGAGTTTCTCTTTCGCGAGGTTGGTCTCGAGAGATGGCTCAACGGCCTAGATCTCCAAGGCCATGATGCTGCCGAGAAGCTCGAGAAGCGTAGGCAAAAGTTTCAACGGCGCCAGCAGCGCCAGAGCATGTCCCTCGAAGGACAAGATGCAGGTCGCAAGAAGCGAGGCACCTTGAAATATGGCGCAGATGATGGATCTCCCATCGAAGCTGTCTACGACTACTCAGAGTCATCCTCGGATGACGACGAGCCACCAGAGGCCACTGGACAGATCAAAGTGGCCATGTTCCGAGTCCTCGCCTCTGGAGAGATCAAGAAGGGGGAGTACTCCCCTCAGTTTGATGCCCATGACGGTGACGAGGAGGGAAGCACCGAAAAGAGTGGCATAGACGCCGACGTCGAGCACACTACAAGCTTTGCCAAGCCAAAGACCCTGGATCCTAAGACTATCAGTACACAAACTGTGACAGGGATTGATGGCCCGGACAAACCTTTCGCGGTCTTCACATTCTTTTATCGCGGTGATCGTGAGTATTTCATACGATTGACTTGCTGCTTCCTGCTAAATATTCAAATCTATCTCAGGTCAATTACAAAAAATCGGTGTCATGCAATCAGAAAAGACACACACCCCGTCCGGATCTGCTAAACGGCGATCTGGTCAGCTAGACTTTTCCAACCTTGGCCCGTTGAAAGCTGGAGGGACTGTAGGCTTCTCTGCTTTCCGTGACCATGTAACGGAAGCTTCACGACGCCGCAAGTCCCGCAAGAAGAGTAACGGACTCATCGCTGATGATAGTGACGATGACGACGACAGCGATGGCTTAGTCAATATGGACCAAGGAGATGAAAAAGACGAAGATCGAAAGCTAGCGCCAGAGGATGCGAAGTCGCAAGGTGAACTGGCCGATGGAGTGAATCGTATTCACGTAAGCCGCTAACAAGTTTGTTTCCCGCCGCTGCTTGATATTGACCTATTATTCAGCTTAAGAGAGCACACTCAACCGACCCAGACGCAAATTCAGCATCCAGCACCCCGCAGCTCGGTTCAAACAACGATACGCCCGGCGAATTGGGCGCCAGTTCTGTTCAGCCGATTCCCGCACCATCGGGAAGCGCTCATAGCATCGATGCCATCTCAGCTGACGCTAATGTTGGAAGTCCTCTAAAGAAGGCCAGAGCAAGCGTTGACCAGGGCCTTTTTGGAGGTGACAAGTATTCAAATACGCAAAGCCTCAGTGCTGCACTTGGCTCCGTCGTGTCGACTTCTGCACCAAGTGCCATCCCCGCTGCATCGGAGCCAAAATCGACGGCAACCGAGGAGGAAGAATTGTAGCGTACGTACAAGATTTGGCGCTATATCTCGAGCAAACAGCGTGCTCCCTTATTTTGGCTATAAGCGTTGTATACGTGCACCGACTCCCAGGATGCATGTCGGAGAAAGATCGACAGGATTCAACTGGTGGTGGCATTTGTTGTTTGACCATGAGCTCAGTCATGTGTACCATGCAGTATCGCAATGCTACATGGCTTAGATCTCACCTTCTCTATATGGATCGTGAGTAATGATTCACACGGAATGAACAGTTGTATATATGGCTGTAGCGAAGCGTGAACTGTTTCTGCTCGCCCTGGAAATTTTCTTTGCTGTTCTTTGCTCTTTGTTGGGTTGCTGCCGGGGCTGAGTAGGCAGGTCAGCCTGTGGACAAGAATGTTTGGCCTCTGGACGACGGGCAGTAATTCCCATGCAAATTGCATATATGGTTTTTTTTTGGCTAAAAACAAGGCGGAATTGGGCGGCTGCGTGCTGCATTGTCTCGCGTATCGATAGTGTGACAATTGTATATCGGCTTGCTTGTGTGACACAACTTCGAAGATGGACATTCCGTGATTGAGCGCTCCATTTGAGACGAGTGTGACGTGTGTTGTCTACTTGAGAACCTCCATATCGGGTACTCCATCCAGCTAGTTGGGCCTTGCTAAACGCGCCATAGCTTGAAGGGTGACGTCTCCCCCGGAGCCGTTACGTTCTATAATCCCACCAGCAAAACACCCGGTGCGGGAACTGGCAAGATTTCCAAGGTATACGAAAACGGCGACTGCGTGGATAAGGCGGGTTTCTACACTTCTCCAGTCAGTGGGGGCGTCTACGTTGAAGCTGGGTTCTCGAAATAGCGAAAGGTAACGTCGACCACCCACTT
>JAPFSE010000719.1:0-22447 GCA_030777785.1 Beauveria caledonica | reverse complement strand
CACCATCATCATCATCATCATCATCATCAGTTCTTGCTAACATGCCTCTCAACAGTCTGCTCCTTTCGACCTCAAACTCGAGCCCGTCTCCCTACCCGGCGTCTCCCAGGACGAGCTCGCCATCCTCCGCGAAAAGGCCACCGCCAGCCGCGTCGGCATCACAGAATACATTCCCCGCTCCTCTTCCTCCATGACCTCGTGGGAGAACCGCTCCCAGACCTTTGTCTACAACCGCAGCAATACGCCCCCTCACGCCCACGCCCGTCGACCTGTCTGGTAGCGACACGGCAGGTCCCAACGCTATGCCTTGACGACGGCGAAGGAGGTTCCTTTTTTTTTTTTTTTTTTAAACACGCACACACACAAACACACACAACTCGTCTACTACGATTTCATTGTTCTTCCTTATGTCTTTTACTGGTACATTGCTCGGCGTCGGATATCTTAGCCTCACCTGGACTTTACGAAAGGCTTCTACACTATTAATACTGTTTGGAAATGCTGGGGAATTGCTTGGGCCTCTCATCTCTGTTGGATATTTGTTGCGGGCCTGTTTGACTCTCGCGAGGTGCTCCTTTATTTTATTTTTTTTGTATCCTTTGCTTCTACATCTACTTGGTGCGGACCGGTGTTTGCCGGCGTGTTTTAATTCAGATAGTCCTGAGCAGTCGCGACACGGACAAAGCAAAAACCTCCACCTGGTGTGGATTTTGCCCTCTACTCTTTGAGCGAATACAAATTATTCCGAGTTGCTCAAACAACAAGACTACATCTAGCTTTCCTATATCCTGGTGACATGCGCTCATGATCCCCTCTCTTTCCCTTGGCACCGTACCCTCACAGCAGCCATCCATCGTACACATCCAGCTTTTCCCTCCGCACCCCCTCCATCTCACCCTTGACGTTGAGCAGCTTCACCTTGGAGCCCTTGTCCCTGCTCCATTGCGCCAGAAACTCGTCTACTCTTTGCTTCGTCGCCTCGTCGTCCTTCATCAGCAGCGCCGCCGCGTCAAACCCGCCCGCACCGGGGACCACGCCGCCGTAGACGCCCTCCACACGCGACACCGCATCCAGCAGCTCCGTCTGCGCCTCTGGTTCAATCGGCACGTCGCTCTGGTGTCCCATTTTGCGAACTAGCTCGCGGACGCCCTCCACCCGCTGCGGTAGATCCGCCAGCCCGTCGCCGCCGTCGCGCAGGCTCCCCGCCAACGCCTCGTTGCGCTCCTGCAGCGCATCCCACAGCTGCGCAGACCGCTCCGCATCCTGCGCCTTCCACGCCAGCACTTTTTTCACCATGCCGACCGTCTGGCTGCCGCAGTCGACGTCGCACATGCGCAGCGCCACGCCCGGCGGCATGCCTCCGCCACCGCCGCCGCTGCTCGCTGCTTCGACGTCCCACGCCGCGCCGTCGACGACCTCGACGAGCCGCGCCGCAAAGCCCGGCGCGCCCGCCTCCGGTATGCCCTGCAGGATGCTGGGCGAAAACCGGCGGTACGTGCAGGAGCCGTATACGGCGGCGGCGACGTCGAATCCCGACCCGACCTTGCCCTGCGCGGCGCAGTGCGCGGCCTGCGCGAGGTTGTGCAGCGTCCGCCGGCCCGCGTCCGAGGCTACGTCGAAACCGCGTGCCCCCGCCCCCGACGCGGGCATGTAGTGCGTGAGCAGGGCGGCCGTCAGCGCCGTGACAAGCGCGGCCGAGGAGCCGAGCCCGGTCTTGTGCGCGTCCTTGAGCGCCACGTCAAACTTGGCGAAGCGCCCGTGCGTGTCGCCGGCGGCGGGGGGCTGCGAGTAGTAGGCGTTGTCGGCGAGGATGATGAGCCGGCTGGAGCTGGGGGCGTGGCCGTCGCCAGATACCGTGTGGGCGTAGGTCAGGGCGTAGCTCAGCGTCGTCTCGACAAACGGGTTCGCCCGTAGTTGGTCGCCCCTGATTTGCTAGTCAGTAAAGTTGCATCATCTTATAAAACATGTTTGACGAGCGTCGTGTGTCCCACAACATTTCGATGAGCTGGAGCGCAGCGCTCGTCGCTTCTCTCCCCCAAGGCGCACCTACACTTGCAATTGCGTCACCTTGATGCCGCCGCCTTCGGGCGCGAGGTGGTAGCCGTACCGCCAGTGCGCCTCCAGGAACTGCGGGCTGTCCACCGCAATCTCGTTGAGCTGCACGCCGGCGCGCGGGTGCACCTGGCCGGCGACGACGTTGATCCGCGCGTCGAGGCCAAACACCAGGCCCGTATACTTGCGGTCCAGAACGAGGTAGCCGCCTGCCAGGAGGACCTTGCCGGGCGCAGAAATTGCCACGTTGTGACGCGCCACCGTCGACATTTTCTCCCTCTCGCTTTTGTAGAGATTGGTGTCGTTGTTGGAGGGGTACCGGATGAGGGGCAGGAGAGGAGGGGCCCCGGAAGCTTTCACGACGACGGCCCCGGATGCGGTTGCAAGAGTGGCGAGAAGGCGATCAAGGTTGCGATGTATAGATGGTGTGTGAGATTGGCCAAGCCGGCTTCGTGATGGGACGTTGAGAGGATCACAGAGATGCCGACATTACAACGACGGCCAACTCGCAGCTGGATGGAAGCGGGAGTGTAGGAGCGGAGCGGTGTCAGGGTGGGGCAACACTCATAATCAAGCCGACATGCTAAATTGAGTAACGCTTCATACTTATTATATCTTAGCAGCGGCGCCGGCTCGCGCCGTCAAATTCATAACTCTAATAAACATGTCGCAATCATGACACAATAGATCACAATGTGCTTGTTGCCCGTCAGCACTCAGTCACAGTTCAAGCAAATCGCAAGATATATGAGTGTTACAGTGCTTTTGCATTACTATGTAGTGGTACAAGCAATCTATTGAAACCAAAGCGCCTCGCTCATGATTCCAATGCTGCCGTCAATGTTTTTTGGCCTTTTTTCATGCCGAGTGGAGATGGTCTATAGGTGGGAAACTTTTATAACCCAATGATAGCAAATGCAACACCTTGCCCGTGAACCGCCTTTCCCTGTCACACCCGGCCGTCGAATCCCCTGGCCAAAACCCATATTTTGCACTTCAACACAAAACGACAACGAATCAAAAGTCCAAAAAACGCCATGCCGTTGTAATCAATATTAAAATAATGAACCGCTCAGGTCTTGTTGCCGAGCCTCCGATCTTCTTGACAACACCCCCTATTCCACAACTCTGCATGCCAACACTATGGGGTATCAATCACAGAGGCTTCTATAAAACCCAAGTAGACAAAAGGAATATGCGCAAAACAAACAAAAAAAAACAAACAGACTTCTCCGGTCTGCCCATGCAACCAAAATTTTTCAAGGAACCGCCATAAGAAAAAACTCAGAGTTGAGCCTGTTCCTGGCCGCCACCCAGTAGCTCCAGCACCTTGTTTACAACAGCGCTGGGGTAGCCGCGGGTAAGCATCTCGCCGACGACAGAATTGGCTTCGTCACGTTGCTCCATGGCGAGGAATGCCCGCGTCATGGACTCGTACGTGCTAGGCTCTCGCTTCTCTCGGGGCACAGCATCATAAATGGCCTGAGCCTTGGTGAGATTCTTCTCCGCAGCCCAGCCGTGAATCAAAGTGTTGGCGATGTAGGGTGTGAGCTCAACCCGACGCTGGCGCATCTGGGCAAGCAGCGGCTCCGTATCGGCCACATTGTGGTTGGCAACCATTCCTTCGAACATGGCTTGATAGAGGCTGGCGTTGGCCGGTACAGACCTCTTCTCAGCGACAGAGTCAAAGATTTTGCGAGCGCCGTCCAGATCATGCAGAGCACAACCCTTGGCGTGGATAAGCGAGGCATAGTGAACGGATTCGGGCTGCTGGCCAGCAGCAGTCATCTGTTCCAAAACCTCTTCAGCAGCAGCCAGGTTGACGGGCTCAAGGGTGGCGTGCGTATCGATCAGCAGCTTGTAAGTATGCGAAGTGGGAGCAATACTCTTGGCCTTCATGCGCTCGTAGTAAGCGAGAACCTTGGCCTTGTCTCTCTTGGTGGTGAGGAAAAACTGCATCATGCTGTTGTAGGGAGCAGGGCGAGCCTTGTAGTTGGCCATCGACTCCATTTCATCAAAGAGTTCCTCCGCAAACTTCTCGTCGCTGACACGGCACAGGGCGTTGACAATGGTACCATATGTGACAGACGTAGGCTTGATGCCAAGAGCGCGCATCTCAGCAAAGTAAAAGAGACAGTCGTCGATGCGGCGAGCCTTGCCGAGCTTGCCAATCAGGGCATTGTACAAGAACGAGCTAGGCTCAACACCCTCGGCCTTGGCACGATGGAAAATGCGAACCGCTTCAGAGGCCTCGTCGAAAGTCTTGGTGGAATCCTTGAGAGTAGTGATGTACAGACCAAAGGTGTTGGCAGAGGGGGAGGCGCCCATTTCTAGCAGCTCCTGGTGGTACTGCTCAGCACGACCGCGGTTGCCAACAGTCAGGCAGGCGCCGACCATGGCATCCAGAATAGAAGACCAGCCGTAGCGAACGACAGCATACTGAGGGAGCAGAGGAACATCAGCGCGGGCCATGCCAAGAATGTCATGACAGAGATCCATCTTGCCCTCTCTAGCAGCAGCCGAGATCAGCTTGGCGTAGGTAATGTATCGAGGATGGCGGCCAGCACGGCGCATGTTGCGAAAGCGGTTCAATGCGTCACTCAAGCGGGGCCCCTTGCGACCGTGACTGCCCTCTAAATCGTCGGCGATGAGAGACGAGCCCTTGAAGTCGGTGTTGTGGGCATACGGGTCGAAGCTGTCCTCAAAAGACGAGACCGAGGGCGTGGATGTGAAAGGGGACGCGCTCATGGCTTGTGGAGGAGCACTCGAAGCGTGCGAGGCCAGCTCACGAGGATCGGTAATGCCACGGCTCTCCATGTAGCGAGCGATGAAGTCAACGCCTTCCTCAACCTCCTCGGCAAGCTCAGTGCGCGCTTCAGATTCGGAGGCACAGATTCTCTGGAACATCATTTCGGATTGAGCGAGACCCTCGGCAACCTGACCGGAACCGATCAAGGCGACGGCGTACATGGTGGCAGGTTCGATGAACGCGGAAGTAACGCACATCTTTGGGTTGCTGAGCACATGCCAATACTTGGTGGCAGAAGCAACATCGCCTTCACGAACACTCATGGCGAGCAAGGCCATGGAAGGCGTCTGAAGGACGTCGAGAGGGCCGGTGATGCCGTTGTAGGCCTCCCTTGCGGTGGCCACGTCGTTTTTGTCGGCGGCCTCGATGGCAACACGAGCAAGGGCGTGAGGACGAACCTGTGCCTCGATAGATTGAGCCCAGTACAGCGCCTCGTCGAGAATACCGCGAGAGATGAAACCCTTGACGAATCCAGTGTCGATCAGTGCATCCTTGATATCGGCAACCTTGACACCATACTCATTGACAATCTTCTTGAAGAACTTCATGGCACCCTCAATCTTGTCCGAAATGACGTAAGCGTTGATGACGGAAGCATAGACTTGTGCGTCCATGCGGTCGTTCATGGGGAGAGTACCAGCATCGTTAGCAACAGCAAGGCTGCGATACTCATTGTAACACTCGACAGCACTAATGAGATCGCCGGCTGTGGCATAAGCAGTGATCATGGTGGGGAAGACTTGAGCGTGAGGCATGGTGTGAGTATCCTCCATATGGGCAAAGAGACGAAGCATATCAGAGACACGGCCAGCCGCGGCGCAAGCAGAAATGAGCTGCGAGTAGGTGTTTGGGGAGAAGTTGGCAGTTCCGGCGTCAATAGAGGTATCGAACAGCTTGATGGCGAGGTCGAGTCTATCGTCCTCGCAGAGAATAGCATGCTCAAACTCGTGGGAAGCAAGCATGAACTTGCCGGGCTCTTCCATTCCGCCGAATCGCAGACGCTTCTCCTCAAGGACAGCCTTCATGGTGGCAACTTCGAGGCATCGGGAGGCCAGCAAGCTAACGAGAATGTCGAATGTCTGGCTATCAGGAGTGACACGGCGGCGGAGCATATCGGCATAGACATCGAGAGCCTTGGAGACAACTTCGGTCTTCTTGGCGGGGATGTGAATAGCAGCAAGCAATAGGGCATTGTAGGCGCCTGCGATGGGCTTGACGCCGGTGGCCAACATGGCCTCGAAGACGGCAGGAATCTCAGCATAGCGGCAGGCGGAGGAGAGCTTCAGCAGGTGGTCGGAGTATGACTGGGACTGGGGGTCGACGGGAGTGGCGGCGCGAGAATTGCGGGCGGGAGTGGCGGCGTGCGAGTGTGCAGAGGCAACTTGGTCATCGTCACGAGATAGACGGGCTTCAATCTCTCGCTCGAGAGCAGCGTCAATGTGCGCGAGGGCAGCAGCCTCCTCGGGGGTCATAGGCCGGGCAATAGTCTCTGCCTGTGCGTTGACATCGTGCTCGCTAGCTTGGACGAGGGCATCTTGGCTGGTCAGGACGGAGTCGGCGTCGGGCTTCCACTCGAGGAGCTTGGGGAACTCGTACTGTTCCCAGTCTTCGTTCTCGACTTGACCAGCGGCCTCCTTCTTCTTCAGGGCCTCGAAGTAGGCATCGAGACCGCCATGGTTCAAGGTGAGGCGGTGGTCAGCGAGGCTGGCGGTAGTACGTTCGCTGTGGAAAGCCGAAGTGAGCTGAAAGGTAGCAAAACGGCCCTGTCGGTTGGTGTGCCTCCGCGCAAAGACGGGGCGGTTCTGGCTGTTTAGAACATGTGGGTGGGTGGCGGCTACGACGGACTGCGCGTAACCGTGAGAGGTGATGGACTTTGCGAATTGGGATCCTTGGCGGATGAAATTCGTGTAGAGGTTGGAGTAGATGGGCATTTAGAAAGAGCAATGGAAAAGAGAGGGCTGCGCCGTGTTAGTGAAAGCGTTGCGCCAATGGCTGAAGGGCTCAACGTTGTGCACGCAGAGTTTTTGTGGCAAAGTGACTCACGAGGTGGGGGGCTAAATGCGATTGCAGGTTCATTTGACAGCGATGCAAGCCGTCAAACAAACGCGCGATATAGAAAAGGGTTGAATGGTGGTAATTTGGTAATTAAATAAAGAATAAATGAAGGAATTGAACGAAAGCGAAAAGTGTTTGCGTTCAATTACTGACTGCAACCCCTGAATTCAAAAAAGAATGTATGGGCCAGCGCACACGATGGTAGGATATGGTGTTTATGGTGTTGGAAAAAAAAAAAGTGAAGTTGGGAGTTGGAATGTGGCCTGGGAACGGGGGGTAGATGAATGCTCAGGCATCCAGGGGGCAACACTGGGGTCTAGGTACAGTGAATGACAGCAGGTTACAGCGCCGTGGGAGCGTGAAAAGTGCGCTGCAACGGCCAGCAATTCGCTAACAGGGCCAAGCAAGTGCACTAGAGATGACCGGATGCGGGGATAAAAAGGCCTAAATGCCGCGAGGATATTCGTAGGGCGCTGAACGGCCACACGGCTTACCGTGCGGAGATGCAAATAATGAGTGGACACATTTGAAGGACCACTGTGGCATTGAACTGACCAGTGAGCTGCGCATGCACCAGGGTGGACTCGGGAGCGTTAGGGTGCTAATGGGGCATTACGGAATGACTTTGTGCACCGCCCCACAGGACTGGATGGCAAGCAAATGGTTGGAGGGGGCCAAGGATCGCCTTACCTAAAGGCGATAATAAGCAATGCTAGTTGTCTCTTGTCCCAGAGCCTTCTTTTTATACCAGATGCCTATTATCTTAATTATTTGCTCTATTAATTATAGCAGGCGACTTCCTGGTATACCGGACAAGTACTGAGCACTGGCCTGCTGCACGCCTGCTCCGCTGAACCCGTTGCAGATGCCCCTCTGCCCCTCCATATCTAGCTGTCAAAGGAAAAAATAGAACATTCTGGCGCCGCTGACCTAAGCCCACGGTTACAAATGCTCTCTGATGCTAGATCATCTGGCTATAAAATTAGTGGCTTCGACAGAGACTGAGTATTGTTTGTCCAGAATCGTTACTGTGTAGCCTGATGAAGATGGCGCAGGCGCTGATCGTTGCGACGCTGCCTAGCCGACTCGCCGCATGTGAAGAAACACATAGCACACGAGCCGTGGCTGCCTCTACCAAGGCTTCCAACGCGCGTCATCTCGACTCTTTTCACACAAGTTTTTAAATACTCAGGCTCTGTGGGGTGGCGTGGAAGGAGCCGGAAACCGCTGGCCGCGCCCACATCCTTGGTTCAGCCCCAGCGGACAGTGCCCTGAAGCAATAACTACCTAGGCACCTAACGTTAGGCTCCTCCGCCGGACATGACGAGCACAATGTTGAGTGAGGAAAAGACACAAGGCCAAGGGGCACGATCCACATGCGAGCCCAGCTTTTAACAAAATGAGCATTGTAAATAACATATCCACCGTTATTCATTGGTTTTACCTTGATACCCGTCTCGGACCATCAATATATTGCACGGCCTAGATCCGCTCTCCTGACAAGAAGAGTGGACACTCGGGTGTCTCGCACATTTATCCTATTGCTTGCTCATAAAAGATCGAGGCATGGCAAAAAAGGATGGAAAGAGAGCAAGGAAAAAAAAACGACCAGCAGCTATCGCATTGATCGCACTACCTAATACCCACTACCGGCGTCTGATGTCTCCTTATTTGTACATCACACTGCCACTCAACCCAAAACAAAACAAAGAAAAAAAGCAAGGTGAAAGCCGTAATAAAATAGTGAAACAGCTGCACAAGCTTCGTCCGTCGTCGACGTCAACATCTGTTTAGCGGGCTCCTCTAATACCCGCCACGCTACGCTGCAAGCTTCGCACCATGGCTGCGCCCACGAAAAAGTCCCGCCACAGGCCTTGAGGCCTTGAGGCCTCATCAGGCCCTCTCGGATGCTGCGGAGCGGAGCGGCACAGACGCTTGGCTTTGCAACGCAACCCCCGGTGGCGCAACAGTATTACCCGCACAGTCGGGTCCTGCTATCCGTTCCTAGCTCACCAGCTCGCCTAGCTCGCCGGCCTTTGCTTGTTTCTCCTTACACCTTCTCGGCCAGCTGAGCTTGTCCGGGCCCGAACTGATTTCACATCTTCTGCCTCAATCCTCCGATCGCTCACTGACCCTCCGATACGCTGCATGGCTTCCAGCTCGAGCTCCCTCGATCGCGTTCTGTCTTGCTACCCCTCTATTGCCAACAGCTAGGTGAATACTCGCTCTCGAATGCGCACATGTGAATGATGAAGAGTGAGACTCGTAGTCGCGCAGATCGTCGTCTCGTAAGACGGTACCGGCCCAGCTACCAGAGCACCCACCAAACAGCCACCCATCAATTCACTCAGCTCAACGAAACGGCAAGCAAGCATGTTCGGCGAACATGTCGTATCGTAGCTAGCAGTTTATTGGTAGACGTAATTCACTTATTCGACTGTTGTGGCTCATATGTGGCTGGTGCGCGTTATCTTATCCATCTTATCGCCAGAGAAGACCCAAAAAAAAGTGTCAAAAAATATCACTGCCCGCGCAGTCCCTGTAGCCAAAGACATTCATAATCAACGACCCACCGCGCTCTGTCGCGATTACTTTCAGAAAATCATGGCCGACGATGGCATGCTGTTGAATTTTGAACTGGGAAGCGGACCCATCAAGCCCCAAGTCAAGTTCAAAGGTGGACGCTGGCGAGACAGAAAACAAGCCGAGCGAGGCGCTCGAGGTCCCGGTTCAGACGGCGGCCCGCCCTCGCGTCCCCCGAGAGACCGCCTCGATGAGCCCAATCGACCTTTTAAACGCCGCAGAGCCGACACAGATGACAGTTTCGGCGACGACTACCGACCAAGGACCCGACCTAGCCATATCAAAATCGACCACGGCGGCGCGGGGAGCAGGCCGCCACCTTTTGACAACCGCCGACATGGACACGGCGCCGGCGGCAAGAGCACAAAGCAGGTCGTCTCCAGTCTCTTCAGCTTCAACCCCGAGCAGAAAACAGTCTTTGAGGACGAGGAATGGACGGCCCCGACGCCCACCAATGCGCCGCTCGCCGACGTGGCCAATTTTGGTACTCTCACAATCTCCTCCCGCTTGGTCAAGGAGCTTGGCAAGATGAACCTGGAACGGCCAACTGCCATCCAGCAGAAAGTCATCCCTCACATGCTTTCCGGCAGCGCCGATGCATTCGTGCAGGCCGAGACAGGTTCCGGCAAAACATTTTCATATCTCTTGCCCATTCTTCACCGTGTGCTGCAGCTCAGCGCGCAAAACGACGGCAAGCAGATTCACCGCGACTCTGGCATCTTTGCCATTCTGGTAGCACCGACCCGAGAGCTGGCCAAGCAGACACACACAGTTCTCGAACAGCTCATCAGGCCTTTCCCGTGGCTCGTCTCGACGGCTATTACTGGTGGCGAGTCCAAAAAGGCAGAAAAGGCACGCATTCGCAAGGGCATTAACTTTCTGGTCGCAACCCCGGGTAGATTGGCTGATCATATCGACAATACAAAGGCTTTGAATCTGGGGACTGTTCGATGGCTCGTTCTCGACGAAGGCGATCGGCTGATGGATCTTGGTTTCGAGGACGACCTGAAAAAGGTTATTGACGCTCTCCGTGAGATCGAGATAGCCGACGAGACGACCAACGGGACACCGCTGACGGCGCTTCCTGACCGTCGCGTCACTATTCTGTGCTCAGCTACTATGAAGATGAATGTACAGAAGCTGGGCGAGCTAAGTTTGGCAGATGCTGTCTTCCTGTCCGCCGAAAAGGGCGAGATGACAGCCGACGAAAACATCGAACACAAGGCACCTGCGCAGCTTCACCAAACACACGTCATTGTACCGGCAAAGCTTCGCTTGGTTACCCTTGTTTGCTATCTCAAGTCCATCTTCTCTCGCAAAGGAACTACCATGAAGGTCATCATATTCATGTCATGCGCCGACGCCGTTGATTTTCACTTTGAACTGTTGCGGGACCCAAAGGACACAGAAGCGCCACCAGCAGAGCCAAAGGATGTGGAATTAGTCTCCAAGACTGTTGCCAGAGCAGCATACATCACGTCCCCGGCCAGTCCCGAAGTCGTTCTACACAGAATGCACGGCTCTCTGTCCCAACCCATCCGATCAGCCACACTGCGCACGTTCTCCGCCTGCAAATCGCCTTCAGTATTAATCACAACTGACGTGTCCTCTCGAGGTCTCGATATTCCCTCCGTGGACCTCGTCATCGAATACGACCCTGCCTTTAGCTTTGCCGACCACATCCACCGCATCGGCCGGACCGCGCGCGCCGGTCGCGCGGGCGAGGCCGTGCTCTTCCTGCTCCCCGGCTCCGAGGAAGGCTACGTCGAGCTCCTCAAGACCTCGGGAGCGCCGACCGCGCAGTCCTACGAGGCAGTCCTCAAGACGGGCCTTATGTCCAAGCTGGAGTTCCCCGTCGAGACGGCCGCCAAGCTGACCGAGGGTCAGACGTACCACGACAAATCTGAGACGATGCAGCTGCACTTTGAGCAGCGCCTGCTTGAGGACCCCCGGCGCCTCGAGCTGGCCCGCAATGGCTTCAAGTCTCACATACGCGCCTACGCGACGCACATCAAGGAGGAGCGCGTCCACTTTGACATTGCGGAGCTGCACCTCGGCCACACCGCAAAGAGCTACGCCCTGCGCGAGCCGCCGCGCGGCGTGGGCGCCGGCGTCGACAGGAAAGCACGCAAGGGCGCCAAGGGTGCCAAGAGCGCGAGGGGTGGTGCGGCGGCCAAGGATGATGACAAGGAGCAGCAGATCGATCAAGGCGCGGCGAGGAATGTATTAAGGAAGAAGGGTATGATGCTGATGACGGGTGCGGACGAGTTCAATATTGGATAGACGGCGAGGGTGAGTCGCCCGAAAAAGCGTTGCATTTACGAAGAGCGAAGTATATATACATATTTATATCAATTACTTGTTTATGAAGTACATTTCTCTCGCAATTTATGTGCTTATGTCTCATTGTTCAAGAAAGGCTAGTTATAATAATATTGAACTTGGTTCCGAAAGCATGAGTCTTACACGGGCCGCCGAGCCAGCACGCAGATTGAGGAGCCCATCGAGTCTGCTGACGAGTGATTACGGAGACATGCTGATGGTTCTCGTAGTTGCCAAGAATCTGCTGGAGTGGATCCTACATTCGCAGAGCTGATAATAGTGTGGTAGTGAGGGCAAGTCAAGATGCAAAGCTCAGGTCCTACTGAGAGGCAATGTGCTGTAGACTTGATAAGCACATGAATTCTTCAAGTACATTCCTTACTGTTACCAAATGCCTTGAAATGATGCCATGTATTTAGCTTGTCCTCTTTGACTTCGATACATATTTTTGGAGGGCCAGAACAATCATGAACGACCTACGAACAAACAACGTAATCTTGACGTTTTGGTGGCCCGCCTCCCGCCCTACCTTGATGCTCGCTTGTGCATCAGGGATCTGCCGCCGAGCTACAGCATGACAGAACACGACTAACCGTTTTCCTTAGTTTTTTTGTGCAACGTGCCTGAGGATCAGCTAGCAACAAGCCGGACAAAGTTGTGGAGAACAGACGAGGCGCTTGAGGTGAACAATGCATCACATCAAGGGCGGGTTGACCATGAAATGACGTCATATTCGTCATGCTGGCCAACATTCCCTACAACAGCTTCAGTATAAAGCAAACGGTCTGGACCTAAACAAGCTATCCGTCTCCAACGCATCATCAAACACCTCTTGTCAATACCGTTTACTCATTTTCCTGGACAGTAGATTCTGACTACATTACACACATATTTCTCAAAGACACATCTACACACAACCATGTCTTCCAACGAAAACAGCAATAACCCCGTCGCGCCCGGCAACGGCAACACCGCCGCTGACAAGGCCACTGGTGCGGCCAAGTTTGTCACAGGCGCTCTTGGAAACACCCTCGGCGGCGTGAGCCGCACGGTCGGCAACGTCACTGGCGCCGCGGGCAAGGGCGTAGGGGACACTTTCAACAACGTGACGGGGGATCGAGCCAAGTTTGTCGGCGACGGCGTCTCCAGCCTGGGAACGGGAATTCAGAGCGGCCTCGGCAGCGTGTCGCAAGGCGTCGAGAACGCGGGCCAGTGGAAGCTTGGTGCTGGCGGGCAGGAAAAGACTGCAGAAAAGAAGGAAGAAAATTAAATGTTGTTCTTAACGCAGTCATGATATCCAGTCAAGCAATAGTTTCAATTTGACTGCCATGACCCGAGATCCTTCCCCGGTCATCTCCATATCTGCTATTGTCTATCACGAACGCCATATATTCACCAAAGTCGACATCTGTCGCAGATGTCGACATTCTTCAACCCTTGAGCACAAGTTGTAAGCAGCAGTGGTTGTGCTGAACTTGTCTCCCATCTATTACTTCTCCAGTTTTTAGGTCATGCAAAGCTTTGTGTTCAAGGAGCATCTGCTAGCGGTCTGCGAGGAATCGTCGAGTGCAGGCTGTTTAAACCTGCTCGGCGCCCCAGCCAGCGGCGTCGGCCTCGCGCATGTTGGCCGGGGGCTCGATAGAGGGCACAAACTCGAGAGCAATATAGGCGATACCGATGATACCAACAACACCACCAGCGATGTTGCTGATAATCTTTGTGCCGAGGAGGAGGCAACCAAGGAAGACGTAGACTGGTGCTGTTGTTAGCGCATGCCCCAGACCGGCGAAGTCGTCAAGCTGCAAGAAGAGGTATCAACGTACAAACACCACGGCCGACAAAAGAGAAGAGAAAGTTGGCGTAACGAGAAACCTGGGGAGGGATCTGGAACTCTACAGCGGCTGTTAGCGACGGCTTCGATGAGTTCGCTTGAATAACAATGCTCGTTCGTACCGAGTAGACCAATGGAAAGACCGAAAATGATCATGTAAATGCTGAGGACAATGGCGCGCCTGTTTGGCTGGGTTAGCACGTGGGAGAGCATTCGCAAGCGCGCGAGCGACGAATGCGACGGCGAGAACGTACAGTCCGCCACCAAAGAAACCAAAGACACCGCCGAGAACCGTAATGGCACCGACGGCCAAGTTGACGATGCGACTAGACAGTAGGCACATCCGTTAGCGGCGTTTCAATCAAAGCGCTTGGCGCAGCGCAGCGGCCTTCTATGCTTGAAAGCTGGCCAGCTTCCGCCAACAACGTACAAAATATCCGCTAGCTCCATGACGACGGTAGTGGGCGGCGGAAAATTGTAGCGACGATGATGGATATGTGATTCGATGGCGATCGGGGTTATGAGAAGGAGAGTGAAGCGAGGAAAGTCGACTCCAGGCAGCTGTTTAGCGAAAACTTGGTACGGAAGCGGTTTGAATTGTCCAAGGAGCTCCCCAAAGTCGTACCTACGTCTTGAACTACGTAGCAGGATCCACTCTAGACTCTAGGGGCCAGGTGCTGCGCAGCAATTGGCAGCTGTCATTGCCCCACATGGAAGGTTAGCCCACCGCCTTCCTGTGACGGTGGCTATAGCTCGAATTCTGCCGCCGATTGAATTTAGAGCTTCGAGGTCATCAATCGCATCCATGTAACCAAACGCTGCCCTCTGCGAGATTGAGGTACCGTGAGCGACTGGCTGTCACCAGCCTCTACGAATGACTGAATGAAACTTTTGAAGCCTTTGGCTTCGCACACTTGATTATGGTTTTGCTACCGGTCGCACGCGCGACCCCCCGGTTCGCCTTCACTAGTTGGCGCTGCAGGTCTGCCGCGACGCTGAGCCTCAGCAATGCCGCGCTTTATAGCTCATTGGCTCAGGAGTACCATTCCAATAGACTACAGGACATTCGAAACATTGGAATTATTGCTCACGTCGATGCGGTTCGTGGCCTCTCGGGCACATCACAGTCTCTCGATTAACAGCGTTTGACAGGGCAAAACTACCACGACGGAGCGCATGCTATTTTATAGCGGCGTCACATCCCGCGTGGGAGATGTAGATGCCGGAAACACAGTCACAGACTTTCTTGAACTCGAGCGCGAGCGCGGCATCACCATTCAATCGGCCGCCATCACGTTTCCCTGGCCACGTAAGGAAAACTGCCCGCAAGGCACCAGCCCCAAGACCGTCAACCTCATCGACACGCCCGGCCATCAAGACTTTCGATTCGAGGTCGACCGCTGCCTGCCGGTTCTCGACGGCGCTGTCTGCATTATTGACTCGGTCAAGGGCGTCGAGGCGCACACGGAGCGCGTATGGGCCTCGGCTCACGAGTTCCGTATCCCGCGCATAGTCTACTGCAACAAGCTGGATCGCGAGGGCGCCTCATTTCGCAAGTCTGTGTTGGAAATTGGCAGTCGTCTCAAGGGATGGCCGCTCGTGTGCCAGATTCCATGGTGGGAAAAGAATGAGTTTGTCGGCGTCATCGACATCATTGACTCCGCCGGCTACCGATACAATGAAAAGAAGACAATCAAGTATGAGAAAGAGGAGCTGACGAAAAAACTTGCATCCTCCAACGCCGATCTCGTCAAAGAGGTACGTGCTGCCCGTCAGCACCTCATCGAAGGCTTGGCCGAATTCGATGACGCTATAATGGAAGGGTTCCTTGCCGACGAAACAGATATTGCTTCCTCGGCTATAAAGCGAGCCATTCGCCGAGCTATCCAGAGCGGTGACGGACGTGCCATACCAGTCTTTGCTGGCTCAAGCTTTCGCCATATTGGAGTTGAGCCTCTCATGGACGCGATTGCGAGCTATCTACCAAGTCCATCCGATAGACCAGACGTCACTGTTCGCATCAGTGGCGCCAACCACATATTGGGCAGCGCCCTACATAGCGGCTCAAAGCAAGCCGGCGCAAAACATATTGCATCAATCGCATCTGTGTTCAAGGTATTTGAGCACCCGAAGGAGGGCATCATCAGCTTCGTGCGAGTTTATCATGGAACCTTGACTCGGAGTGCGGCTACTTTCAACACCCACATGGCAATCAATGAGAGCCCTATGGGTATTCTTCAAATTTCAGCCGACAAGACACATGAAGTGCAGGAGCTATCAGTCGGCCAGATTGGTGCTCTTCGAGGGCTGAAAAAAGCCCGGACTGGAGATACGTTGATTACAACGACGAATAGCAAAGCTCCCCCTGCAGCTCTGCGCACCCTGCAAATTCGACCGCCAGAGATACCCCCACCAGTCGCATTTCTACAGGTTGAGCCGTACGGTAACGTGGCTGCACAACAGCTGCAGGTGGCGCTGGAGAATGCGTCGCGGCAAGACCCAAGTCTGCGATGGAGCCGAGACCCCAAGACGGAGCAATTCACCGTTCAGGGTATGGGCAAGCTTCATCTGGACGTTTCGCTGCACAATCTGAGGCAAAGACACAAGATAGATGCCCAATTTGGCCCGATAGAAGTTGACTACAAGGAATGCCTCACAGTGGCCGCTCAGCCGCAGAGAGTTGTGTTTGACAGGCCGGTTGCCAGCAAGGCTGGCAAAGTGACCTGCACCGTGACTCTTGAGCCACTTGAAAACCACCATCGGGAAACGCTGCAGGAGTCATGCATCGAACGAGACGGCAACATGTTTAATATCGTAGTACCAGACGAAAATGTTGTCAAGTTTGACATTGATGAGGCACACCAGCAGCTCCTCAACGGTGCCATTGCCGGTCTCGCTCGTGGACCGCGCCGCGCCGCGCCGCTCCATGGGTGCTTGGTGAAAGTCGAGCTTGACACGAGCGAGGGGGTATGCGAAACGCCTACCGGCGGTCATTACAGCTCGGCGGCCCGCGCAGCAGTGCAGAGCAGCCTGCGCGACTCGTTTGACAAGAACCAAATTGGCATCGTCGAGCCCATCATGCTGGCACACATTACGTGCCCTGAGCAGGCCGCGGGAACGGTCCAGCATGACATTTCCTCGGGCGCCGGCGGGCAGGTACTCGAGGTGAATGATAGGTCGGCCGAGTCGAGCGGCGGCGAGGACTTTATTGACGTGAGCAAGATTTACGCGCCGCCGGACCCGTATGACTCGGTGACGTCGCTGCGCGGCAAGCGGTCGGCGGCGCGCATGGTGGAAATTGTGGCCAAGGTGCCGTACAAGGAGATGCTGGATTATGATGATCATTTGCGGAGCAAGACATCAGGTCGGCACTCGATGACGATGGCCTTTGACTCCTTTGCGCGAGTTGTTGGACATCGCGAAAAGGGCTTGTAATGCTCCATGTATACTACGAATCAAGAACTTGGGGTACGCATGCACGTTCTTCCATCCCAGGCCTTGCTTGCTCTTCGCCGCTCGCATAATCTGGACTGCTCGACTGAGTCGACCTTTAGTGTTTTCACCAAGCAGGCCCGTGCTTTGCGCCAGTTTCGAGAGCCAAGGTGTGTACATCGTAGCTTAATTTCCCGTCCCTTGTGATTTAGACGGGTAGGAGAAATCTGAGGCATCTGAAGGGTTGGAAAACTTGAAGTCTTGTAACTGTAAAGCAATGAATTATTATTAACCAAACTGCCTGGTACCTCCTGAAAAGCCTTGCCAGACGTCTTGCTTACTACCATCCGTGCATCATCGTGCGCACTCTGATGACATGATCGCCACCACGCTCAGTAGCTGGGTGAGGAGGCGAGTAGCTGCCTGGGTGCGTAGTCGGCAATTTGAGTGCTGTTGTATCAAGTCTCAATCAGGAGAGAGAAGAAAAGGGGAATGTGAGATGTAATTTAGTTGAGATATTCTCGTATAGTAACCATTGCCGCCAAAGTCTTCAACATAAACTCGAAAGAATGGAATTACAAGGTTGTAGTCATCCAACACCTGCGTATTGCGAGCCTCCAATTTATCTATAGCGTGGTCGGACTGAAGGCTAAGGAGAACTCTGATACCGAGGTCAGTGTGTGTACGATAAGGTCTGTTGTACCTAGATGAGCATCTTCTTGCGCCGATGCTTGTTCGTCCGTCGGCATCTGCACTGAACGGCGCCCTGCTCATATCACCGAAGGGGAGGAAAAGGGACCGCCCTCGATGCGATGGTTTTGCCTGCGCGGTTCATCGATGCAAGGACGGATGACGAGGAAAACAATGTCGAAGGTGATGGCAAAGGCGGCGTAAATAACGCCGCCATACTCAACGTGGCCCTTGGTGGTGGTTTCATACACGGACCAGGAGGTGCCAAGAATCCAGAAGCAAAAAAACAGGAACCAGATGAGATCGGTCCATCTCACCCCGGCGGTTCGGAAATGCATGGCGAATATGAGGGCCGAGGTCCATGCTCGCGCGATGACGACGTAACCGACGTCTGCGTGTTTGGTCAGTAGAGAAACAAAACATGTGCGGGGCAATAGTGCGTGGCCGTACAGTTCCAAATGGGCTCGCTCATGGTGATGTGTAAGTGATCAGATTTGGGGGGGGGGAAGCTGCGGTGTTGCTGAATGACCCAAGAGATGCTCAAGAAGGGGATGAGCAAAGAAAGAGGGGTAAGAAGAGCAGCTGGAAAGGGTTGCCTTGTCATCGTGGCAGACGCAAAGGTTATTTAGCTGACAATAAAACACCCTGTTGGTCGTGTGTATTCTCTATTACTAGTCAACTAAAGGCCTAGAAGCTGTCTAGGCAAGCTCGGCGGCGACGGCGGTGGTGGCATGCTGGAGGAAACTTAAACCAAGAGGCATAATCCCAGTGATTGTATATCACTTTTTCTTGATGCCAGCCACGGATTGGCCACGAGTACTTTCATTCTCGTTTGAAACATGGCAGCGAGCTTCATCAGCCTGATTTGAACTTGTCATGATTGCAAGTCATGTACAAGGCCATTGGCCAACGAGATTAGCTGTAAGCTCCGTACTCGTACGAATAGGTTTCGAATTTCCGCTTTAGGATCGCAATGTGAGTCGCACCCCAGACTGACTGGCAAACTGTTGTCAGAAGCTAGCCTGCAACGCTACTTGATCAATGAGCCACATACCTCACGCCCTCTAAGGGTTAGGGCTTTCCCTTGACACAGGAGAATTTCGACCGTTCGACTGCTAGTCTCTGATCTTGGCTCCAACTTCAGTAGCAGGCTGAAAATCGACCGCTCGCTACTGCCAATGATAGGCAGCAACGAAAGCTGCGCACGCGGCTGCAGAAGCGCCTTATACAACAGCAAGGGAGTAAGTACCTCGGCGTGGCATGTTCCAAGCCTATATATAATCTCCTGAGTAGTAGATTTGGAGCATCTCGTAGACACAAACAGGGTCGCGCAAGAGACAAGACGCGCGAACCAAGGACAATAGTCGGCGCTCGTACCAAGTGGACAGACCTATCGACATGACGCCATTGAATCCGATGTCTGCCGTGATAGAGCACTAGACCCTTTTCTAGTCAGCGCCACGCCGCACCAGGGCTTCTATTTGAGTGACAGAGGCATCATGACACATCATTCTGATGAACCCCTTCAAAAAATACCACGATCGGAGCTATCATGAGGGGAGCTTCTTTGGATGTCTTCTAGCTCCTGGTTCGACCTGTTCTGTGTGGATGCTCATGCGCACGCTGTCGAGTCCGGGCATGGCCCGTTCATACTTGGCACAGGCATGACGCATGCTTGACTTTAACAGTCACTATTTTTCATGAAGGAGCTCATGCTTTTCTCAAGGCCATGACTCGTCTCAGCGACTTCTCATTGAATTGATCTCGCCTAACAAGCAGGTAGCAGACTGTTTACGCAGGCATTGAGCAGAGTGTTTACGCAGGCACTGATGGACATTCGGGACAACCCATAACAGTCTTATCGAGGACTGCTATCCTTGGGAAAGAGACTATGGAATCAGAGCACAAATAAATTCCACGTCCCTACAGCAAAACCGGGAATGGCCAACAGCCTACTACCTATGGCATGTCGGGCAGACTTTGTTCGCTCATATGCGCTAATGTAACTCTCCTTGCTGCCATTCATACTACAGATAGTTTTCGCGGAAAGGGTACAAGCTGCTGCTTCAAAAGCATTTGCGATGAACAATAGAAGGACCAGCCTCGTCATACTCTTGCTTGGAGATCCAGAGCTGCTGGAACGTCGAAAGCGAGGCCAGAATCGATCCACCAGTCCACACAGAGTACTTGCGCTCGGGCGGCGCGATGATCTTGACCTTCATTGACGCCGGCGCGAGGGCAATCATTTCCTTTTGCAGACGATCGGCCAGGCCAGGGTACATGGTGGTGCCACCAGACTAAACGGTCAGATGTCTTCCTCGGCCTCGTCTGGGGGGTACCGGTGTTGTGTACAGTAATTGTCCATGTCGGGGAAAATATTGCTAGGCACCTGCCAGGACTGAGCACCAATCACGTCTCGGTATCCTTTGCTGTGGTCCCATACACATTTGAAGTCGACCATGGGAATCACCGGCGACGATCCACCAAATATCGCGTGATATGTCCAGCTTTGCAGCTCGCAGGTGTGACTCGGGGGACAGGTGACCTTTCTGCCTTTCTTGACGGCAACCGAGTATGAGTCGCCATTCTCAGTCGTATCTGACGTAGACGAGCCCTCGGTCTTTGACTTTTCATTGGACCATTTGCCCGCGAGACCAAACGTCAGCCACTTTCCAAGCGGGCCGAGGCTGAACTCTGGGCTGACTTCCCACGACGTCTGCACCGTCTTGGAGCTCGAGGACCCAGACGCGGTTGCCTTGAAGGAAGACGCGACCTTGGTTTTGGTTTCTTCCGTCGTGTAGCTCTGGCCGCTTGACAGAGACTTGATGGGGCTGGCCAAGATTCGAATGTCGACCGTCTTGTTGAGGTCAAGCTGGCGTTGTGGATGATGCGAAAGGAAACAATCATAATCCTTGTGTTTCTTGTTGAAGTAGATGCCGCTGCTGGGCCACTTGGTCGTGACGTGCTTCATGAGATTCAGGGCCCTTGCCATCCTCACCTTGCCTTCCTTGGACTTGGCAGCAGCCTCTCCGAGAATCTCCGGCGTGATGGCAAGGCCCTCATCCCTTGCATGCACGTGTGGCTCCTTGTACGTCTCGGTAGGGCCGGACATGGCCATGTCGTGCAAGGCCCGGCCCTGCGCACCTATGGCGAGTAGCAGAGGCAGGAGAATTCCCTGCGCAAGCATCTTGATACCACAACTCTGTACAAGAACGCTGCAATGCCCGGTAATGTCGTACTGCAATCTGTGACTTGAACAGATGCAATCTGTGATTTGAACAGTGGTATAATGAGATAAGGTAGAACAAGAAAGCTAACAAGTTGATGAATCAAAACAAAGCAAGATGTTGATAGACCTTCTTCTGTCTTGGGACCACTACCTGAGTATATATACTTGTGGATCTGCAGAAGATCGTGGTCGTTAGAGAAGCTTGAATGTCTCCATTCTGGATCAAAGGCAGCGTTCAGTCTATGGAGTACGAAGAACTACCGTAAGGCTGCATTTGCCGAAATTCGGAAATGAGGACAGTATTTTCACAGAAGAGCCAGATTAGATAATTCATGCTGAATCGTGTCATTAAGATAGAACTGAGAACACTATTCATACTAGAGGTATTAGGGTTAGACTCACCTGAATGTTATTTAATACCTATTATATAGGACGGGAGAAGGTCTATAGTTTGCTAAGAGAAAAGAAGCTATTCGCTAAGTGCATAGGTTAATCAACCCTTCAAACCATCACCATACTCATAAATACAACAACTAACCCACCAAACTCAAATACTATCAATTATAACACTACCCATAGTAATTAGTAAAATAGGGGCAGGTAAGTTATAGACTCAGTTAAAGCCAAAATAGTCTTCTATCATTATATAAGTTACTATAGAAGCAGTAAAAAAAAGCGCTAATCATAGTATCATTACAGCTTACTCACACACCACATAATACGTAGCCAGCTATATAACATTATAATCTAAAGTTAGCAGATAGTTTCGCTCCATTTTATCCCAGAATAGCTATTTCTCAAGAAATTTTCTCATCAGATTTCTAATAGCTATATATACTTCAGTCAAAACGCCAGATAAGACATCAAGAGTAACACTATATAACTAGTCACAAGATAAGTTATATCCTAGTTTCTTCACATTTATACATTTAAGCTAACGGCCTACTACTAGGTAGTACTAATTAACTACCTTATCAGCAGGCGCTTACTTAATATAACAAGCTAATCCCTTTACCATCAGCCACCAGCCACTAGCTAGTGCTAAGAGTAAGAGTAGTAGCGCCTTTACTACTTTTCTTACGTCTTCACAATTATATATTAACTCATATTATAGAGTAAATTAGAATATCATAGGCCACAGGTTATTACTTTCTATTTCCATATTAAGATTAGCGCACAGGAGTAAAACGCGGTAGGCAATACCTAATACTTACTTAAAAGTAAGCCTTTATACCTAACAAGGAATATATAAACATATTACCATTTACTAGCAAAGTGGTCTACAAATATTTCTTAGTTGCCTTAGTAACTTAACGGTAGCCAATTAGATATTATATAGTATCTATCAGGTTTAGCTCCGTAGTAGCTAGAGCCTAAAGTAGTGTAATTATCCTTACTAATATATAATAAGCTATTAAAGAATATAGCTAGTATAAAGAAGGTA